>JAOYMR010000017.1:0-10567 GCA_025802075.1 Tenebrosternarchus preto | reverse complement strand
ATTTTCAGAGTTAGCTTTAGAGCACACTTTTAATGAATTCACTTGATCAAATTCATTTAGAATATTTTCAGAGTTAGCTTTAGAGCACACTTTTAATGAATTCACTTGATCAAATTCATTTAGAATATTTTCAGAGTTAGTTTTAGAGCACACTTTTAATTAATTCTGACAGATCTTGTTTTCATGTCATTAGGTTTTTTTCACTTGCCTATAAACATTAGTTGCCGATACATTTCTAGAATCATGTTTCATTAAAAAAAATCTAATCAAATGATAAAATAGTTTGCTATTCACATCTCTAACAACATGGCAAAACTATTTTAGAGACCAGTTATTAATGTTATTAGTGTTTAGGTTTGTTTTTGTGTGCGTGTGTAAGCTCCTCCACTTCTCTCATGAGACGCAAGCACAGTTCTTCCTGCCATGGTAAAGACACACACTGTACTGCTACTGGCAAACCCACACCACCCTGCACCGCCTGCAACACACACACACAAAGGCATAAACACACAAGCATATACACACACACATTGTATACGCACAAGCATATATACACACACATCGTATATGCACACACATACATAAGCATATGTACACAAACCAAACACACACAAACATGAGCACACACACAAGCATATATACACACACACGATCAACACAAACATATAAATCAACAACACTATTAATTACTTGGGTTCAAAGACCCATTACACCAGAGGCATCCTCTATAAATGCACATGTACTGCCTCCCTGTGGCATGATACAGCATTTTTACTGGCTGCAAATTACATGACCTGTTTCTGAAAAATCACATTCAGTGCTGCATAAAAACGGAAAATATACAGTCATGTGTAAAATCGGTACCTGCTCATTAAATATTTAGTTCTTTATTGAGAAGTGTAGCCATATCAATATTTCATCTTTCAAATATCTATAGATAAAGGTGGTGGAATTGCATCACCTTTGCTAAAACAATGAAAATTTGACTTTTACTTAACAAAAAGTGAATAATAGCTGTTAATAATCAGCCCCAATAGCTGATATTTACTCTTATGGTTGAAATAACCTTAATTAAACTTTTCTGTGATTTTGAGATCTTTTCAAATCCCTTCCCAGACTCAAATGCATCTACAAGGTCTTTCTGAAGACCTCAGAGAGCTGTTTGGATATCGCTATGTGATACCACTCAATCCAACAATCAAGAGCAAACCAAACTAATGTCTTATCCAAAATCCTCTCCAACCATGGTCTTTTACCTCACAACTTTTACCTGTAGTTAATATCTCTCTGCATTCCCAGGGCAGGTAAATATAAGAGTCACTGTTGTTACTGTATTCTAAGATCTGCATCAGGACATTCTGGAACTTGTCTAATAAAATGTACAGACAGAATTCCTACATGTTCTTTGGATGAATGCTTGCCTTGGCTTATTTAATACATTAATGAAGGTCCACTTGTATATAGCGCCTTTCTCCGAACCCCAAAACACCTTACAATCCACTCCCAGCTTTGCCATGCAGTCAACACTGGTTAGAAGTGGCAGTCATTCTCTTACTGTGTACTCTCAACCAGTATTTAGTATTAGAGTATTTAACTGTTATTAAGATATATTAAGATGTATTAAGAGTTTGTTATGCCTAAGTGTGTACATCTGTGTATTACTGTGTATGTTGTGTGTTTCTAGGTACGTTCCACATCCAGTGCTAGACTGACATTCTCTCAGCGAACAAGTGATAAAGCAAGACTCCGCTCAATTCCCCGTCTGGTTTTGGATCTGTCCACGCTGCCCGTATAAAGGCCCCTTTCCACGACAAAGGCGAGTGGAGAGAGACAGGGAAGGGAGGAGAGGAGATTTGCTAGTGTTTCGTTTGTTTGGGGCTGTTCGTGTTTGATGAACTGTGTTTGATGTACTGTGTTTGATGTACTGTGTTTGATGTACTGTGTTTGACTTTGCATCATACTGATTGTTAGATTCTGATGGTAGGAAGGGGATGCTGTTTTTGCTGGGTGTGAAGGTTTGGTCTGTTTTGTAGAGTATTTCAATGACCACTGAAGCTGCACTTTTATTTTATACCAGTGCTGAGTAACTCAAGCACTTATTCTTTGTTACTGTATTCATCATTGTCTAATAGAACTTAGACCAGGATCAGCAGCGATTTTAGCAGTGTTTTAGTTCAAACGTATGTTGAACTTTATCCTACTTCCTGGCTAGGAAGTATTCAATGAGTCAACAACAAAGCACTTTTTGTGAGACATTCTGGATAAGAACGTCTGCTAAATGTCTTAAACGTAAGTGTTAATGAGTGTGGTATGTTTCTATTGTGAATCGGATTAGGTAGAGGTTCCCTTTTCTTTCTATCCTAGTGTGGGTTTGGTTTGTTGTTTTGGCTTTAGCCACTTCCGAAGTAATTTACACCAGTCATCTGTTCTTTCTGTTCATGCTGTGCCATACACATACTGAACACACACACTGAAACTTTGTCATGTTCTGTCCTTTCCTTCATTTCCGTTACTCACTGCACTGTCAAGTCCCACAGTGCCTAGACGAGGTTGTGACAAGTTCAATGTGCAAAACGTAACAGTATGTTTAACACGATGGTCCTTGACCTGCTAGCTGTTGTATTAGCCAGTGCACTGTAGTTACACTGATTCACTTTTTAACAGGACCACTGCCAAATGGTTTGAGTACCTCTTGTAACATAGCAACCAGAGCACCAGTTCCTTGGGAACGTGTAGGATCAGAATCATACTGATGGAGATGTAAGATGCTCCGGTTAAGAGCATCTCACAAATGCTGAAAATGAGTTTGCAAACATGACTTTTAGCAGATTTAGAGCAGATGCTCTTATCCAGAGGTACATATGACATACAGAGGTGCTGTATAAGTATTTCCACATTAACCTTCTTGAAGAGCTTGTCCCAGACGTCCCCAAAGTTTCCATTGTACTGACTCAGCTGGGCTTCATCCTCAGCCGTCACTGTGGTGACAGGCACAACTCCCGCAGGAAAGTTGAGCAGGTTGTATAGCCCAGTGTAACTGAGGGCACCTATAACAGAGACACACAGACAGTCAACAATACTGGAGTCAGTGATGAAAGCTTAGATGTAAAAACTGGGGCACAGTGTTGTTTGGAGAGGAACATGCCAAGCTGAAATGTCTCACAAAGACCCAGATATAAACAATATATGGCATTAAGTCAGGGAAGAAAAAGGGTCAAAGTTGCAATACAATAGAATGTGGTACAGTACTGGAGAGTTTTCCACAGTAATAGAAGTTGTAGGCAGGTCCCAGCACAGGACATAGCAGAACATCCAGGTCCAGCCTCCTCCACTCTGCTACAACCTCAGATATGTAGTCCTACTCAGACAAACAAGAGAGCACTGCAGGCGACTGTTTCCCAGTGAAGCAACAGACAAGAATTCAAATCAGTTTCACACTGCTACCTCAGTATCTTTGTGCTTTTTCCACAAGTCTGCCACAGATCTATAAAAACACATAGCAGTCCGTCATGAGTCTTTTTAATAATAAAACAGAAAATAGAAAACACAAAAGTAAGGCAGTGTACATTTTGAGTTTTTAACCCACAACTCAAGGCCAGACAGTACTTATTCTTGCCTGTTAATGTGCACAGCTGATTCAGATATGGAAAATCTTATGAAGAATTATCATTCACTTTATAGATTTTTTTATTAGTACTTTTGGTCTTACTTGATTCCACACAATGCTTTTAAAGCCGATGCCATACGTGGATACTGAGGGGGGAAAGGAAAACATACAGGTATGTAAACATATATGAACATATCTGAAAACATATATGAATGCAAGCACATATGAAACATGTGTTAGTTTATTCTAGACACTCTGCGTCTTACATTGATTCCATTCATTTATGGCATTTGACATTCATTGATCTAATCTTCACTTACAATATGTATTGTCTTACAATTACACTTATACACGGGATAAGATGTAAAATATCCCATGCCAATCCATCAGAGCTTCACAAAAAGAGAGGCCCTATCTACTGTTCATTCAAACCACCACCACTGAGTGAGTTTTTCTCAGGGCTCATCAGGTAGGTACCTCCTTTCACCGGTGTTTCACTGAATTAAACACATGACACCTCCAGGAGGCTCAGCAGTGAGGACTGGCGTCCCACCCTCACCCCCCACCACACACACACACACACACACACACAAGCTTGCTAATAAAACAGACCATACTTCTTTAAACATAAACCCAAGCTGTACACTACTATAGTAACAGGCATTCCTTAACCCCATAGATCCATAGATCCATACTGGCCAACCTGGTGAATGAGGCCATATCCAGCCCCACTGGCACTGCTAACACATGCTCAGTGCCACCAGTGGATCTACTACAACATGTAATGACTCAACAACATCAACCACCACATCAGCCCTTCACCATTACAGTGCATTATAGTGCATTACACAGCTAATCTGCACAGATCTGCACAATAAACACTGATTAGGCCTTTCCGCCTTTTTCTGCTAACTCCTTCAGAGTCACCCTTAACTTAATGCCAAACTGCACAAGCAGGCTTAGCTACAAATCCGCTAACACCTGGCTCTACTGAACTAATGTGCCACCCACAGCCTCTGCGTTCTTAGTCCTACCAAAATCTTCATCAACAGCATCCTCCAATGGATGATCAATATATGATCAATATATGATCAATATATGACCCATTTGATTTTATATTATCTCACCGTCATTTCCACTGGGATCTTACCCATCATTCATACCCTTCATCGTGTACATGGTTATTGGCACCTCTGGTTAGATGCAAACTGCATTCAACTGCCCTTTTCATGAAAAGTGTGTGCTGCATATAATTAATATATACTGAATGTAAATAATATTTACTGTATATAAATAATATATTTTGATTTAACTCACAATGGGTCTGAGGACAAGAGAGAGAATCTTCTTAACAAAGCAAGGAAGCTTATAGGCGACTGTCTGAGGGCTCAAACACTTGTCCACAGGGCCACCATTCCTAAAAACATACATGTAACGTGACTGTAGTGACTCTAGTAATTGTACTGTAGTAATTACACACATATAGCGTTGGTAGTGACTCTAGTAATTACACAAGTATAGTGACGGTAGTGACTCTAGTAATTTTAGTGATGACTCTGTGAAATACTAATGACTAATAACAAAGTGAAATTTGACTTACAAGTAGCTGAGAATAGTGGTGCCTCCATCAGCCATAAGACCCTTCAGTATATGCTCATGAATTGCCATGACCAGCTTTGGGGGCTGAAATGGAACCAGCTGTATCAGAGAGAAAGAGAGAGAAAAAAGAAGACAGAGAGGCAGAGAGAAAGAAAGACAGAGTAATAGAGAGAGAGGTAGACAGAGTCATAGAGAGAGAGAGTGATGGAGAGAGATAGACAGAGTAAGAGAGAGAGTGATGGAGAGAGGTAGAGAGAGAGGTAGACAGAGTAATAGAGAGAGAGTGATGGAGAGAGTGGAGAGAGGTAGAGAGAGGTAGACAGAGTAATAGAGAGAGTGATGGAGAGAGGTAGAGACAGAGGTAGACAGAGTAATAGAGAGAGAGTGATGGAGAGAGGTAGACAGAGTAATAGAGAGAGTGATGGAGAGAGGTAGAGACAGAGGTAGACAGAGTAATAGAGAGAGTGATGGAGAGAGGTAGAGAGAGTAATAGAGAGAGAGTGATGGAGAGAGGTAGAGAGAGAGGTAGAGAGAGAGGTAGAGAGAGTGGTAGAGAGAGTGGTAGAGAGAGAGTGATGGAGAGAGGTAGAGAGGTAGACACACTCTTAGTCTGCATTCTGAATATAAAGTCTTTGATAGTAAATTTCCTTCCACAGAATAAAGAGTGCTCTACAGTAGAGGGTCCTATAGTGGACTGAATATACTCCACTTACTCCTGCAGCAAAGCCAAAGGTCTGCAGGAACAAAATCTGGCAAGAGTATGGCAAGTATACCGTGTGACCTGCTCGTTCCAGAAGTTTCTTCGTTTCTTGCAGGGCTCTGGACATGCTTGGAGAGGGCTGAAGGTAGCCGTCGTTGTCATAGTAACCGATCCTCAGGGGTTCTGAGCTTTCATATACCTGTTGAATAAGTGAAAGAGTGATTGACTAGTGGGAGACACCACAACCAATCTGCAGTATTGCAGTACACTGAGTGCAGCACCTGGTGGTTGAAGGGTAAAGGAGGAACTGTTGGGTCTAGACTGAACATGTCCTCACAAAGCAGTGCCCTCATACACAGAGCCAGACTCTCCACATCTCGGGCCAGGGGGCCAATGGAAGACATCACTGTAAAACACATTTTTAGTTGTTGTTATCCTTTGAGAATCATTTTAAATTATCCAATTACATCCAGTCATGTTTGCTAGTTATTCTGTAAACTTGCAATAGTATATTGCACTAAACAACAGGTGGTGTTCTACTCTACCTGATTTTATGCCCTTAGCACAAGAACTTACTCCACGTAAACTGCAGAGAAAAGAGACTAATCAAAAACAGAACTGTTGACATTTTATGTTAAATGCATCAATACGGTTATTCACAAAATTCCAAAATTCACACAGCTTTGAATATGCATAAAAACCTTATCCTGTTGAATGTGGGCTTGAAGCCACAGATGCCACAAAAAGATGCTGGGATGCGAATGCTTCCAGCGATGTCAGTTCCCAGACCCAGAATGGAGCCTCCTCCTCCAATCAGAGCCCCTTCCCCTCCCGATGAACCACCAGACGTCTTCTGAAGATTGTGGGGGTTCACGGTCATCCCATAGATTGGGTTGCTACATTCATAACTGTAATCCACAGAAACCAATAGATTAAAATTTTGTAGTATTGTGAGAAAATCAGCGTGTGCTGTAGGGCATTAGGTGAGGGATGGAGTTTCTTACTTTAGAAGGCCCTGAGGGATGTTGGTTTTGATAAAGGGGATTGCCCCCTGCCTCTTCAGGACTGTGACCACCACACTGTCCTTTAATGCAGGGGCATCCAGCTTACACAACACTCCACAAGAAGAGTCATAGCCCTGTACACACACACACACACAAGCATGCGTGTTCTCTTGTTTTATGTTAAATTGGACAAAATCTTTGCTGTGCTTAAGGTGCAGTATTTTGATGCTGTACTAGAGTATTGTGATTTTAGTTTTGGTTCTACACTCCAGCACATCAGACTTTCAAAGTTCTAATTGAAAAAGATTATACTGACTGTAGACTAAAACATCATTATTAAATATAAAACCATTCACTAAAACTGCAACATGTCTAGTAGATAGAACTGCTAGGCATGTTGTTAAAATTCTGTTATCTTACTTCTAGAAAGACAACAACCCTACATGCTTTTATTTTGTTTACATTCCCAGTACATCAAATCAAACTTGTTTGCCACCAATTGCAACATCAAAAGACTTTAAAGAAAAGCACAAACCACTGCAGGCTGGTATAAAAGACCCTCACCCACATGAAACAACAAATAAGCCTAAATGAATTGCTGTGGAAACATCAAAGACAGTGCATTTAATTTAAATGTCCTGAACACATCAATAATATACTATGTCCTAATAGGCCTTTATGCCCATTTCCAGAGGCTTTTCCTACTGAGAGGCACAAAAGTGGATTCAAAAAATATTCAGAACCCTTTACATGTTGCAACTTTACTGTGTTGTGGATTGTATGTTTTATTTTATTTTGGTATAATTTATATTTTAACAACAATTAATTAATTTACACTTAATCATCCTGCCTGGGGGACCCATGACCTGTGTTCCTATTACTGTTTCTGTGAGTGCGACCGCCATTGTCTTTGTGCCTTTCCCTCTGTTCCTTTTTGTGTCTATCCCACTTCCCCTGTCCGTCCCTGTCAGCACGTCTTCTACGTTTCCCCCAGTCCTGGGGAGAGTGGTGTAAGAGAGCCCATGCCCAGCATCGCCCTTTTTGGGCGGTGCAGGGTGCCGTAGGTCTGCCCCATTCCTTGGGGGGGGCTGCTCCTGGGGCTGCTCTGACCGCCATGGCTCCTGCCTTAGTCCTGTTCCTCAGCACGGGTCTGAAGGTGGTCCGTAGACGCTGGGCGCCCCCAGGAGAAAGCGCCTCTTGGGGGGAGGGGTTCTGTCACGATTGCCACCCCCTGTCCCTTGTTTATGTGTGAGCGTCTCTGCGTGTATTTCTGTGTTCCGTGTACGTGTGTGTATGTGTGAATACGTCTGTGTGTGTGTCGTAGCCATGTCATCTTAATGTGAGTTTTGTTATAGTTATCCATTTTACCTGTGCCTGGTTAAGCGCGAGTGTGTATTTAAGCATGTGTATGTCACCCTGTGTTTGTCGATCATTGTCTACACTGGATGTTACCGCTGTTTCGTTTTGCTTTAACGTTTTCCCTTTTTTTTGCTCTGACATCTTTCCTCACTTTATTTTACTCAGCACTACAAACGTTACAGCTCAGAGTATCCTGGTGAAAGTTTGCAATCAAATACTAAACATAATAGCAATTTTTCTATTATTTGTATTTGTCCTGTATAAGAGGGCTGTGATTTATATAAGGTTCACCAAATATTAATGTAAATATCTTGAATAAGAGTTGACATTCTGTACTTTATCCTCAGATTCTTTCAAATCCAAAGTACTTTAATACCACGGCAAAAACAGCAAGAATGTTACTTGCAGACAGCACTGCACAGCAAAGGGCACATGCAAAGTATTTAGGGTACGCTCCCCCTCTCCATACCTTATAGTCAATATTCTCCTTGAGACTGACAGGAACCCCATAGAGAATGCCTTTCTTGTAGGACTCAGTGTCTGCCAGCTGCTTCACACTCTCCATTAGAACATCAGTGACACAGTTGAGTTTCTGGTTCACCTCCAGAGCCTGTACACAAACATACAGCATAGGAGTCTGTGAGCACATGGACTGCTCCTTGGCCCAAAAATAGTGTTCATTCTCTTAATATTAAACTTGCAAAGCAAGCGGTCTAGGGTCCGGAAAAAAAACGTGTGAGAAAACATCCTTGAACTAAAATGAAAATTATATTTCCATGACACTTTGTGTATTTTTACACCTTTATTATTGAAGTCTGTCTTAGAGAAAAACTGAGATTTTTTCTTCTGAGATTTGTAATAGGAAGATAAAAACCTGGGAGCAAGGACAAATTTGTAGTTTTGGATTCACCTCTTTAAGCAGTTTTCCTTCTTTCTCAAGATTATGCATGAATGTATGAGGAGGATAAAAAAAAAAACTGACAAAAAGCTGGTGCACAGTCAAGTAATTTGTAGCAGTTTGAGTGCCATTGCTATCTAAGGGAAACAGAAAGGTAAAACTCGAGAAAAGAGACCACTGTGGGGTAGAAAAGAGAATGGAAACATTTAATCAGTGAACAGTAGAAACACATTGCCTGGTCAGATGAATTCAGATCTCTGATGCAATAAGCTAATGGGAAGGTCAGAATTTGATGCGGTAGCAAGAATCAATGAGCCCTTTCTATCAGGTGTGAACAGTCCAGACTGGTGGAAGTGTGGAGCAATGGTGTGGATGGAGGTGGAGTAATGGTGTGGTTAACACCAAGTGTAATCTTAGCCATGACACACTGCTGTAGCTCTGAAGACTAAAGCAGGTCCAGTAGGGGCATCTCCAATAAGCTAACCATTCAGAGTAGCTTGCTTTACGATTTAGTTACACAGCTAGCAAGGCTCACTAGTTACATTGTGTTTTCTAGTAACTAACAGTACCCGTAGTAGCTGCTTGCTTTCGATCTTGACAACACAAAGTAAACTGAAACTGTTATTTCACTGTGTAAGATGGTCTGGCTTCAACTGACAAAAAATGTATAAAACCACACAGCATGGATAATTACTCTGATAGATTGGAATAGGATATTTTACACCTTATCCCGTGTATCAACTGTAAAAAACCGAATTTTATTTGTCAAGAACCTTTATATTGTGAAGTTCCTTTATTTGGAAAGTACATGCCTTGTGAATTTATGCATAAACGTTACCTTGCCAAAAAAAACTTAATGATAAAATAAAAGTTATAAGTCTATTTAGGTCAGGCAAGTAAATAATTCATAACTGTAAGGAACACACCTTTTCTATGTAGGCGTGTAGCACGGCATCAGGCTGCACTGTTCCCGCTCCTATTCGCTTAGTCAGCTCAGATAAGGACAGGGTCACGATGGGACTCGGATTCATCCCGGGGTGCTGCAGAAAATACCAGGAAAATTAAGCTCCAATATCAACTGCACATTTTCATTGTTGTCTTCTGTTTAACAGCAGCATATTTTGATCCTTTTTCTTATTAACAAAGTTTCATGAAAACATATTTTTGATCGAGACTCTTATAAACTGCCTTAAACTGTCTATAACATTGATCAAGGCAACATGAAGGAATTTCAGCTTTTACACAAACATGCTAGTCCTTCTCAAAAAATTAGCATATTGTGATAAAGTTCATTATTTTCTGTAATGTACTGATAAACATTAAACTTTCATATATTTTAGATTCATTACACACAACTGAAGTAGTCCAAGCCTTTTATTGTTTTAATATTGATGATTTTG
>JAOYMR010000016.1:12345254-12361947 GCA_025802075.1 Tenebrosternarchus preto | reverse complement strand
GAGTGTTTTTTTGTTTGTTTGTTTTTAGTGATTCCATAATTTTTTCCTCAGAATTGAGTGATTCCATAATTTTTTCCTTCTGCTTGGTCTAAAAAAGTAACTGTTACTGACTGCCACATATTTTTCTTGATTTCTTAGTGTTTCTTAAAGCCAGAAAGTTGCCATTTGAAATTTTTTTAGTTTTGTATCATGTCCGTGATCTGCTTTTTTTTTTTTTATACAAAATTAAACAACTGAATGAACGTCCTCCGAGGCCGGTGCTTCCATCATTTTTGTCAGGGGTTGTAAGACAGGTTTACATGTAACCCCTCCAGAACCTGAGCACATGGCTACATGCAGCACTCACTTTAAACTTCTTTTTCATCTCATTTTCCTTCTTCTCTCGTTCCTTTCTCTCCTTTCTCTCACGCTCCAGACGCTGCTTCTCTCTTTTTCGGAGCTCTTTGTCTTCCTGGTGGTCAAACCTGAGCTGCTCCATCCCAACACTCACACACAAACGTTACCCAGCATGGAAAAACCACAGCATTCATATCACAGCATTCATCTTTAAATCTTAATGTATTATTTCATGCATTTGGTATGCAGTACCACTGGTCCCAGTCTCACTCACCCTTCAGTCAGGAAAACAAACATGACCAAAAAACAATAATGTCTGTTTAAAAGCCCATGTGCACATCACCACCCCATCACAACCCGACCTGAACCATCACAGCAGAGCTACATACCACTGGGTGCCATAGCAAACATTCGAATGAGTTTCTTCTTTCTACAAGAGAAAATAAACCCAACAGTGCAGCATCACTCTGCATTTATTAGTGTTTGAATATGAACGAGAATTAAATGAGCATCACTCACCAGTGCAGAATCTGCATAGGGATCTTGAACAAACATATGCAGAACATGTTGCATGTTTATGTTGCACACAAGCAAACCAATTAATTATTCATTATTGTTAATTACTAATCAATTAGTCGATGTGGTGGGACTGTTCTCGGAGATCGTGGCATGTGGCAAACTAGAGTGATTTACATGTTTGAGTACGGCAGTATCCAAAACCCTGGTGTTTCTAGAACTATATGGGGTACATTAGCAGGAAAGCCCCTTCTTTTTGGGGGACACTAGTAGGAATGCACCCTCTCTTTGGGGTACACTAGTAGGAATGCACCTTCTCTTTGGGGTACACTAGTAGGAATGCACCTTCTCTTTGGGGTACACTAGCACTTACTCTTTGGAGTTCCTTTGCGTTTGCGGGAGTTTTGACCAAAGTGGAATTTTGCGGCCATTTCCACTTCTTCATAGATATTGTTACAAACCTCGCAAGCATCCAGTCGATTGAGGCTTTAAAAGAAGGGATGCAATGAGTCAGATGGTGCTGGAATTGGATAAATTACTGAGCCAGACAACTGATCTAACTGATTTTCCATGCTGCACTCAAGGAAATATAATTATGCATGAATTTTTTTTTAATGCATTAGTGTAATTATTTAACCATGTGTATTCAATCTATAGATTTTTGTCTTTCTAAGGTATGCTACCTCACCTTGGCTCTGATGGAAGTTCACTACTAATGGAGTCAGTCAGACCATTGTGAGAGATCTCGGAGCTCGTGGCTACAGGGATATCGAGTGTCAGCTCTGTGACTAACTGGGCATCAGTCCAGCAATCTAGATCAGTCAAGCTCTGCACAGGAGCAGCTTCTGCACTGCCTGCCAGGAGCCTCTGGACCATCTCATCACATCTCTGAGCTTTCTGAAGCTCAGCTGCAGGAGGCAGCAGCAGGTTTCCTGCTGGTGGGACCCCAAATTCTGCAGCCTCCAAGTCAAGAGGTGAGAGATTTATACCATTAATGTTTAAAGCTTCCAACACAGAACTTTCAAAATCAGGAAAATCAGGAGCATTGAACAGAGGAGGGGGGGGCACTGCTGGGCTCTCAGTGGCCAGGAAGTCTTCTACAGCTTCTAGAGAACCACAGACAGATGGCAGAGCTGCAACATACATCAAAGTTTTTATATTGACCCTGTTCATACCTCCCAAGATAAAAGTGCAGAGATAATTCACTCAAGGAGCAAGTAATTCAACAAAAACTTGTCACATTGCAGTTTTAATGAGTTATCCTGATTCAAATAAATCTAGCTGTTTGTTAATATTAATTGCTACCATAAATTTCTCCAAAAGCAGTCTGCTCACAGAAAGTTCACTCAAAGAGAAGCACTTACTTGTAATGTGTGCTTCAGTGCTGCAGGTGTGCACCAGAGAACGTGGTTTATAGGAGCAGAGGTCCACTTGCGGAGGTCTGGGGGGTTTGGGGGGTTCGGGGCCCAGAGATGCTACCAGTGGCAGAGGCCTGAGTGCCGGAAGAACACAGCAACCAGCCTGCACTGGCTTCACCTCTCCATCTGCATTCAAAACGGTTCCTTTCCACAAAAGAGCAGGGTTTATATAAAAAACACTCTGCCCTTGGGTAGCCCTGAATATTTATGACAAATGAGGTTTTGAACTTTGATACACGTCTAAAAGCAGTATTAGAACATGTAATACAAGGTGCAAATTCTACTGTGAAACACCAGTACTGCAATGCTATTAAAGAGTGCCATTCAAATCACCGGCACACAACACCAGTGCTCATGAACTCCAAACATTTCGAAAGAGACTCTCTGAAGCCCAGTGCAGCCCTCACCATGAGCTGCTTCAGTCAGTGGTGGAGAGGGACAGGAGGAGGCAGGCGAGGTGGGACCAGGATCTTTGGCCAGCAGTGAAACTGAACCCGCTTCATGGTGGAGGTTTTCATAGTCTCCAAGAGGTGGAGGGTTCTCACTGCTTACTTTAGTAGAGTAGAAGCTCTTGGGCTTGGCATACGCTAGCAAATTCTTAGGAGAGAACTTCCTCTTGGCTTTTTCAAGTGTGCTGAGGACATGGCTAACACTGCCTGATGGGGATTCTGCAGTTGGTGGAGGTGTTACTGGCTGCTCTTGGTTTGGACACAGGGATACACAGTCTGACCCCCCATTACAGTGGTTTAAACCGTTTCCTATGCTGCAATGCTCTGGGTCAGACCTTTCCACCTTCTGTGTGCACACACTGCTCTTTTCAGCTGCCTCACCCGCATGTTCTAGAATATCCTTAATGCATTTTGAAAACTTGGTGGGCTTAAATGGTGTTGGTATGGCTTTCTTGTATTTGATCGGGGAAGTAACAAGCCTGGAGGAAGAGTCGCTACAGATCAACACAGGCAGCACCTGAGGAACATGCCGAACATGCTGAGGAACATCCTTAAATGACTGCCTCATCACAACACTTTCGTGTGTACTCCTGTGAGGTGTCGTAGCTTGAAAACACGATGGAACAGAAACTGGCCGTTTTGCTGATGGCGCCTTCCGGTCTTCTCTTGTGATGACTGCAGGTTCAGGCAGATTCTTCACTCCTGCTGATGAATCTGATGAATCCATGTGGGCAAATATAGATCCTGAGATGCCCGCTGGAGGTGGGAATCGTTTAGGTTTCTCAGGAACCACAGGCCTTTCCTTTGACTGGATATCCTCTTGGAACTTTGCCCGCAGGGATTTGAAATCAATGGCAGGTTCCTGCAGTTGGTTGAAAACAGTAATAATGGTCAACCCAAACCCAAGTAATTAGCTATTTAAACGCAAGACATAATGGCAACGACGTGCAGACACTCTCTGTATGAAGATTCCTTGGTGACGTTCACTGATAACTTCTTGTTTGGAATTTAGATCTTCGACAACAACGATATCTCGGCATTTTTTAAACACAACATTTTAAAGTTTTCTTACCATTGTTGTTCCGTCTCTTCGTGAGACAACGCGTAATTAAATGTAATAATGATCTAATTTAACAAAGCAAGTTACACCCCTGACCCACTGCCGAGGCTTTTGTATAAAAAACGATGGAAATACGTGCGCGCACATTTCATTAACCACGTGTTAGGCGTGTCCGCTCAAACAGTCGCGTATACGACAGAGACGCGGATTCGTTCAATTGTCCAATAACCGATCAGCCCCGTTGATCTAACGTGCTCGTTCCAGTGAAAGTCCACAGAGGTTTATGATTACATAAACGAAAGCGATTAAACCCAAACCAATCACCTTATACAATAAACCGTTTAGTGTGCATTATTTCATACCTGTTTGCATCATTACGTTTATGTATCATTCATTATGTATCGTTCGTTCATTCATTCTGTATTATTCATCTTCTGTGATTAAAACTAGCCACTTTACATATACAAAACATCTTATTTTATTCGCTATAATTTGTACTTTCATGCTTTTAACTGAACTGTTTATCATCCACCGATTACTTCTTATGCGCGCTCTGCGTGTCATGTTGCAGTAACCAGTGAAATATTCAGGTCAAAATTGTTTTTAAGTGAAAAATAGAGATTAAATAAATAGAGCACATCCAGTGAACATGATTTTTTGAAACTTGCTAATATTTCAGTTATTTGAATAGATTTGAACTGAATGATCTTAAACCAATTTAAATATATTTTTTTATTATTCTAAACCAGATTTAAAGGTGTAGACACTTAAAAAAAATTAAGTAATCTAGTTGTGAGAATGTTCTGGCTGTCCAAACAGTATTGGTTTAAGTATCAAACTGAATCAAAAGACTTTCTTTAAAAGTTCAAATATCATTTTATGTCATGTTAACAAACACAGCTGTAAATGGTTACCCAACGTTTTTACAGCAAAATGCTCTTTCCCACATCACATGAAATGACAAAGTGTTTACTTCCTGTCAATCATTTACTCCCAGTGATACTGACAAATACTTCTGGTCACCTTCTGGATAGTAGGGTTCATGTGGAGACCGTTGGAGCTATGAGTATGTTTGTGTCTCCCAGCCGTTTTGTTGTTTTTACTTTTTTTTGTCTCAGCCATTTATACCTGTCTGCTGGTGCCTCCTGGAACTCCACACATGTCAGGTAAGAGGTGTGGAGAGCTGATCTCCTCTTGGGTTGCAATATCTGACTGTGTGACTCAAGGCAGCAGGGCCGTGTCTGTGCAGCCTTGTTTCTGCAGCAAGTCTGAGTTTTTCTCTTTCACTGTTTCAGGCTAAAACTTGTTTCACTTATACATGTCAGTGAAGCTAAATGTTAGTGAGATAAACAAGCTGTGAAGTTGTGACATGGACTGTCTTTCTCTGAAGGACCAAGGCGCTTTATAGAAGAGCTCGACATGTTGATCCCCCTGATCCTATAGACTGTAGGATGAAGAGCTGGTCATCTTGGACATCATGTAGCCCCTGCACAGATAAGATGGTAAAGACTCTGATATTTTTATACAGGGAGATACAGCAGCAGTAGTTTTGCCAGATAAAAACTAAAATGCTGTTTGGTACTTCATTTTAAAATCTTGTGAATGAATCCTTCAAAAGTTGAAGCCCCAGTCAGAGTCACAGAGCCACAGTTATAGAGTCACAGAGTCAGAGTCACAGAGCCACAGAGGTGCTCAGTTATCACTGTGGGGTTTACAGATAGAGGAGCTTTATCAATGTAGTTGTTTATCAAAATACCTGTTATCAGTGTGTTTATCGACATGTCTGTTTATCTGTTGTTAGTGTGCTGATCTCCATTTGAAATGTTCTTTTGTGATGCTGCATGAGGTCAGCGCAGTACATTTACTTCAGGGCACAGACTCACTCAGATTGATGATGTCATGGACACAGACTTACTCAGATCGATGATGTTGTCATGGACACAGACATTCTCACAGACACCGACTCACTCAGATCACGTGCCTAAGCAATACTCTTAAATCAGGGGCTTGCGTGTACATTTCTGCTGAGGAGCTTCCAGCAGTACCTCTCTGAATGTGGGGGTGATGTACATACACTGAATATATGCAGTACATCACCATACAATAGAATACATATACTGAATATATACAGTACATATGACGTGTGGGTAATACAGGTAACACAGGCTTACACAGGTAACACAGGCTAAAACAGGTAACACAGGTAACACAGGCTAAAACGGGTAACACAGGCTAACACGGGTAACACAGTGCAATATGGGTAACGCCTGGTGTACATTCTGAACTGTAAGCTAGTGTCTGCCTGATGTGACTGTGCTGCTGTAGCTACGTTTCCAGTATGTGGAGAGGCACTCTCAGTTTGGAGGAACAGAATGTGTGCATAGCCAGTGGGATGAGAAACTGTGTCCACAAGAGGGCGAGTGTGAGCATCAAGGTGACTGTGGAGACATGTACACATGTCCAGAAACAGGTGAGTGCCTGGTTGTCTCTCACAAAACAGCACACCCTGCCTTTCGCCGTGTTGAGATGTGATGGCAATAGACAGTTTCACAAGCTGTTCAGATACCTCTACCAGGATTTTAGATATGTGTATCTCTGACAATGAAACAAACAGTCATGTATACATGTGTGTGTGTATAAACCCCTGTGTGTATATGTGTGTGTATACTCCTGTGTGTGTACGTGTGTGTGTATACTCCTGTGTGTGTACATGTGTGTTTGTGTGTATATATACCCCTTTGTGTATATGTGTGTATGTGTGTGTATATTACCCTGTGTGGATATGTGTGTGCGTGTGTGTGTGTGTGTGTGTGTGTGTGTGTGTGTGTGTGCAGTGTGGTGGTTTGGTAAGCATCTTCATTGTAATCGTGACTGGGACTGTGGGTTTGTGTGTGTGTGTGTGTTTGTGTGCAGGGCGGTGTATTGGTAAGCATCTTCGTTGTAATGGTGACTGGGACTGTGGGTTTGGCAGTGATGAAGATGAATGTGAGGAAACTGTAAACCAAGAAACCAAATGTGCTGCCATGCTGCCCATCCCAGGATCTCAGAAAACCACACAGGGGTATATATATATATATACACACAGGGGTATATATACACACACACAGGGGTATATATACACACACGGGTATATACACACACACACAGGGGGGTATATATACACACAGGGGTATATATACACACACACAGGGGTGTATATATACACACAGGGGTATATATATACACACACAGGGGTATATATATATACACACAAGGGTATATATATACACACACAGGGGTGTATATATACACACAGGGGTATATATATACTGTATATATACACAAAGTGGTATATATACACACACACAGGGGTGTATATATACACATAGGGGTAAATATATACACACACAGGGGTATATATATACACACACAGGGGTATATATATATACACACAGGGGTATATATACACACACACAGGGGTATATACACACACAGGGGTGTATATATACACACAGGGGTATATATACACACAGGGGTATATATACACACACACACAGGGGTATATATACACACACAGGGGTATATATATACACACACACAGGGGTATATATATACACACACAGGGGTATATATACACACACAGGGGTACATAGACACACAGGGGTATACACACACACAAGGGTATACACACACATGGGGGAAATATACACACACACAGGTATATACACACACACATGGGTATATACACACACACACAGGGGGAAATACACACACATGGGTATATACGCACACAGGGGGAAATACACACACACATGGATATATATATACACACACACAGGGGTATGCACACACACACACACACACACAGGGGTATACACACATATATACCTCAGTAACTAGTGTCATTTACCTTCCCAGATATAATGCTTTGTCAGACGTGTTTGTTAATCCTGTTTTGGATCCCAAATACTTTGGAGGCGTTTGTGAGTACATCTACAACGGAGAATGGAGAAAACTCACCTATGATGCCTTCTGTGAAAACCTTTACTATAACGATATTGAAAAGTATTTCAGAAAACCGCACAACTTCCTCTCCTACCGCTTAATGGTATGTTGACACTACAGAAGCACATAATAAAGTACTGTACTTCTTAACATGTCTTCATTAGGGTTACGGATAGAGTCAGGGTTAAGGTTAGGGTCAGGGTTAAGGTTAGGGTCAGGCTCAGGGTGAAGGTTATGCTGCTTCTAGGTTTATAAAAAAAATTGAGAAAATACCTGGGACATTGTGTGCTAATTTAGATCATTCAGTGTGAAAGCTTCCTCACGAGTGGAATCATGTTGGTGCAGGGTCTCACTGTACTGCTCTTCCACATCCCCTACTGGAGCAGGGAGGCACTGCAGTGCTCCTCTACACCCCCTACTGGAGCAGGGTGGCACTGCAGTGCTCCTCTACATCCCCTACTGGAGACGCAAAAACAGGCTTTTAGCTGAGGAAGCTGAGGTAACTGAGGAAACGAATAAACTAAAAACTTTTCCAGTTGTTTGCAGTAGAGCACAGAAAGGTCATGAGTGATTGAGTGATATTTACCCTCCCAGCCTGCCAGTACTGCTGGGGAAGAACTGCTGGGGAAGAACTGACCTGTTCCTTGAGCATCTGCTGACTTTGTTCCAGGCTCATTCTATTACTGAAGGATCTTCAGAGTACTACGCTGATGCTGTAAGCTTGCTGGAAGCTAGAAGAACAGAAGCTTCCTTCAACTTTGGCAGGACATTTGGGATCCAGCAGGTAGAAGTGGGGATGTCGGCCAGCTCTTCATACAAGTTCTACAGCAACATATCACAGCATGACAGTAAGGTAAAGGCACTGTAGTACATTATACAAGATATCCATGATACACTGTACACTGTAGTACATTATACAAAATATCCATGATACACTGTACACTGTCGTACATTACACAAGATAACCATGAAACACTGTACACTGTAGTACATTATACAAGATATCCATGACACACTGTGCACTGTAGTACATTATACATGATACCCATTATACACTGCTGTCCTGGACGTGTGTCTGTGAGCAGGAAGTTGGCTTTGTTAGGCTGGTGTCAAAGGTGGAAACAGCGCAGTTTAAGATGAGAAGCCGAGATCTGATGCTGCATGAGGACATGCTGCAGTCGCTGCTTGAGCTTCCCGAACACTACAATTTTGGCTCCTATGCACAATTCCTCAACGAATATGGCACTCACTACATCACGCAAGGCACCCTGGGAGGACTACTGGAGTATGTGGTGCTGGTCAACAAGGAAGCCATGAAGAAAAGAGGTAATGAACATTCACACATGAACTATATTGTTCAGTAACAGTAAAAGTGGTAATGTGCTCGGTGTAGCTGAAGGGGAAGGAGTTATAGTAAGAAGCCAAAAGAGATGGTAAGAGGTTGTGTATAAGGAAAGCACAGACTATCCAGGGAAATGCACTGTAAAGGTGTAATGGCTGAAGGGTTTGGTGTTTCAGGTACATGGAGGACTGGGTGGGTGAGTAGGTTGTTGTGTCATTGTGTAATGTGGTAGATCCAGCTGGAACCAGTAGCACTGAGCATGTGTTAATGGTCCCAGTGGGGGTGGGAGTGGCCTTGGTCAACAGACCAGATGTGATTGCTGGTATGAAGAGATTAGGTGGGGCCTGTGTGAAACTGATGAAGACAGTGGGTGGGGTCTGTGTGATAATGAAGAGAGTGGGTGGGGCCTGTGTGAAACTGATGGACAGTGGGTGGGGCCTGTGTGAAAGTAATGAAGAGAGAGGATGGGGTCTATGTGATAATGAAGAGAGTGGGTGGGGCCTGTGTGAAACTGATGAGAGAGTGGGTGGGGCCTGTGTGAAACTGATGGAGAGAGTGGGTGTAGCCTGTGTGAAACTGATGGACTGGAACAGGATACCCGACATCCTGCCATCTAAGCTGAGGCTAAAAGCTAACAGAACAAAATGTTAATATGAAAATGTTTTTTTTTTTATTAGTTTTGTGCCTACTTGACTCTTCTGTAATACCTGATATTTGTTCGGAAGAAAATTGCGTTGAATTTGATTCTGTTTAATAATTGTTGACTACACTGTAGTGCTCATCATACATGCTGTGTGCTTTACTGTTTAGTTATTATTCCATATGCTACTAAATTATTACTGCTAAAATTTTGCCTGTATATAGTCTTATAGTTTATATATTTATGTGTTTATGGTTTAATGTCTAATGTACCCTGTATTAACATTAGAGAAATACCATCACTATATTAATACTAGAGAAATGCCACCACTGTATTAATACTGTATTAATATTGTGTTAATACAAATACCATCAGCCGGACACAAATTCTTTGTGTGTATCCACATACTTCGCCAATAAATCTGATTCTGATGTCAAAAGCAAGTTTCTACTGTGTTTGTTCATGTAGATGTTCAAGGGACAGATGTAGGCCAGTGTCTCGGTGCCTCTTTTGGCCTCTCGAGTCTTATCTCCACTAGTGCCATTGCTCAGCTAAAAGCTCAGTACAAGAAGTGTGTATCAGTAGGGTCGCTGAACACAGGTATGCATGGACTACTTCTCTTTTCATATACTTTGGGTGTCTATATTTACTATAATACTCAGGGTGTTAATAATAATTTGTTTTGCAGAAACAGAGTCCCACAGTGGCCTGATCCATGATGTGATTACATATGTAAAAGGTGGCATCACTAGTACCACTGCTGCTAAGCTGATGATCCACGATGCCAACAGCTACAGGAAGTGGGGCGAGTCTCTCAAGTACAACCCAGCTGTTATTGAGTATGAGGTACATTTTCCAAATATTATATATAAAATTCATGTCTCCACCTCGAGGGCTTCTCTGGCTTCTACCAGAGGATTAGGTTAGGGATTTAGGTTTAGGTTACATTTTAGAGTACGGTTAGAGTTTAGGGTAAGGTTAGGTTTTAGGTTAAGGTTTAGGTTTAGACCAGTGCTGTAGGTCCTGAATGCTTCTCTCACACCACTTGTCTGTGTTCCCCTCTGCTCATCTCTATCCCTCTGTGTTCCTTTCTCCCATGTTGTTGTTCTCTTCCAGGTTTTACCCATTTATGAACTGGTGCGGTTCAGCACAGTAGCTGAGCAGGCGCAGACCAGGCTGCCCCTCCTCAAGCAGGCATGGGAGGAGTACATGCAGCAGTTCCACCCCTGCCGCTGCGCCCCCTGCAGGAACAATGGGATACCTGTTATGTCCAGGACAGCCTGCAGCTGTCTCTGCAGGGAGGGCTACAGTGGACTTGCCTGTGAGAAGACCACCAGGAAAGGTGAGAAGCACTTCACAACAGCTTTTCAGTGAACTGTGGTTTGCTTCTGGGTGCTCCACAGTGTTCAGGCCTGTGTTACTCAGTGTTCTTCTGGGTGCTCCACAGTGTTCAGGCCTGTGTTACTCAGTGTTCTTCTGGGTGCTCCACAGTGTTCAGGCCTGTGGTACTCAGTGTTCTTTGATAAAACAAGACTTGTTGCACTGTTGCATCCAAAATATGTTTCCTTCACTGTGTATTTACCAAAGTTTTGAAAAAGTGATGCAGTAATGATACAGGTAAAACGTACACATCAATCAAAGAACAGGCAGAAAAGACCAGACATGCTGCAGTTAGTGTGGGTTCTCCTCCAGAATGTGTTCATCACAGGTCCTACTCATGGATCCTGGAGCTGCTGGGGCAGCTGGACTCCCTGCCTCTATGGGACGAAGACAAGGAGTCGAGAGTGCAACAGTCCCCAGCCACAGGACAACGGCTTCCCCTGCCCAGGAAGCTCAGTGCAGAGGAAAAGCTGCTGAAATCAGCATCAGCCTTGGAAGTGCTGGAGTGCTCCAGTGCTGGAGCACAGCAGAAACAGTCTCTCTAAAAATGAAGCTTTAAAAATCCACTTTCTGATTGCTAAAGACCCTGTTGACCCTCTAGTGGAAATTACCTATTGTTTATTTGTCACTGAACCAGAAATCACAAGTTCAGAAATATGTGGGAAGAGTGTATGCAATTGAATTTACAAAAAATACATTACTATGTTAACCGCCCTTAACAATTACTATTTATTCTGCATCTTGAGTTAAGCAACAGCAAACATACAATGGTGCATAAATGTGATGTGCTTGTCTTCCAAAACCTGTAAACACCACAACAGACTATTCCTGTCTAAAGTTAGCAGTCTGCTGACTCTTCAAGTCGTCCAAGACAGGCCACCCCTCCATTCTGTGGTGCTGGATTGGTGCACTTCCGTGTCCGTCGTCTGGACTGACCACTGCAGTTGGACCATTCAGACCAGCAGCTCCAGTTCCCATCCACTGTTATTCCTGCAGCTTCCCACAGGAGACACAAAAGTGTTAATTATTCATGTGGATAAAGACTGTCCTGTGTTCAGTCTCTAATGTCTGGATAAAGACTGACCTGACTTTGACTTGAGTGTTGTTTCACAGCTCAGCCCCCTTGTACCTGCAGGACAAATACACTCACACCTGGTACCTGAAAACAAACATAATATTGTTTAAATTAACATGGGTGCTAATGTAAGACAGTTCAAATGAATTTGGAATGATTTTCCAATGTCAGTCAATGTGATCTTTAAGGAGCGAAATCTGCTTAAATTCTTCACCAGTGACAATAAATTGTGAATTGAAATTCACAAAATTATTTGATGTTACTGGTACTCATCCAACTATAGTACTATAGTACATTTAAATGTAATTCATTTGTTCCAGTGTTTCATTGTTCACTGGAGTATATAAAGCTGCGATGTTTCAGCAGTAGGAGCTGATCTGGAACCTGTGAGGACTGCTACTCCATTGTTGAGGCAGGGCGAGCAGCGGCACGAACTGCTCTCACTCAGGTAGTCTTCCAGCGCCCGCCTCAGGTTCTTCCTCAGGCTGTTAGCATTGCTGAAGTCCCATGATGTCACCAGTTCATACAGTGGCACCATCTACAGCAGAAAGAACAAACTACAGCTGTGAGACTCACAACAGAGCACAAACTACAGCTGTGAGACACATAACAGAGCACAAACTACAGCTGTGAGACACACAACAGAGCACAAACTACAGCTGTGAGACACACAACAGAGCACAAACTACAGCTGTGAGACACACAACAGAGCACAAACTACAGCTGTGAGACACACAACAGAGCCTTTGCTTTATGTTGGCTAAATGTTGAGGGTAAGGAGACCAAAAAGAGATGTGGTGCCCTTCCACAGTAATCAGGTAGACCCCATAGGGGGTTCATTATTCTGTGCTATTTCTTACATGGGCATCTTCAACTATGTCATTGTACTGTGAGAGGTTGTTGTTTGAAAACACATAAGAAGACCTTTGACCATTAATACAAGTTTTTCTGTGGGCAATAAGGACCAGCCAGTAAGGATAGTCTATAGGATTTTTCCGTTGAAGATGGACCTGTAAACACTGTCCCAGAGGTACTGCCCTTTAGGGATAAGTCTGTAAGGACAGGTCTGTGAGGGCAGGTCTGCAGTGACAGGTCTGTAAGGACCAGGCACTCCGCAGTCAACACCTTGCTGTGGATGATGTCTGGGTTGTAGTGGACAGCGTCACCCCACAGCTGCATGATGTCTGGGGTGGGAAGCTGCTTTGCGGCAAGACGTGAAACTGTCTCACTGTCGCCTCCTCGTACCACAGCGATGTATTCCTCCACAAACGATGAGTGTGTCTCAGAGTCTGTGGAGCAGAGTAAAGTCTCAGAGTTTGTGGAGCAGAGTAAAGTCTCAGAGTCTGTGGATGTCACGTCTCGCCGGGAGTCCACCTCCCAAGCCACGCCCACCAGCCATTCACTGCCGCGTTCTCAATCACCTTCATATTGAGCGCACCTGGCGCTCATTCCAACGGACTACATAAGCGCACACCAAACACACTTCACTGCTGCACATTACAGCCCTGTCTGCCCGTGTGCCTCTCAGCAGCTCGTGTTGTCTCACTGTGCTGTGCGTGTTGCAGACTGCTCTTTTGCTCAGCCTCGCCGGTGATACCGGTCTCTGCTGTTTACTTCGCTCATTGTTTTTATGTATATCTTTTATGCTACTGGCAACCCTGCTAATAAACTCGCTTTAGCATGTTTCCCATAGCGTCTGCCTCTGCTCCCTCCAACCCGCCGTCACAGTGGAGCAGAGTAAAGCTGAGGCAGCTTTCAATATTCCAGAGCACATTCATAAGACGAATAGCAGATCACCATGGCATAATATTCATGAGGAGCTACACAATGTGTATTGTGTACGAAGCAATGTGTATTTTCTTGAATATTCATGAAAACTACCCAATGGGTATTGTTTGAAAACCTAGATAGCTGTTTCCTAGATAGATGTTTTAAGGCAGTACTGAATGTTCCTCAGCCACGAAGGAAAAACTGTGATACATCACAACCACAACCCCATGATACACCACAACCACAACCCCATGATACACCACAACCCCATGATACACCACAACCACAACCCCATGATACATTACAACCACAACCCCATGATACATTACAACCACAACCCCCCATGATACATCACAACCACAACCCCATGATACACCACAACCACAACCCCATGATACATTACAACCACAACCCCCCATGATACATCACAACCACAACCCCATGATACATTACAACCACAACCCCCCGTGATACATCACGACCACAACCCTCTGTGATACATCACGACCACAACCCCCCGTGATACATCACGACCACAACCCTCCGTGATACATCACGACCACAACCCTCCATGATACATCACAACACACACCCCATAGTGCATCACAACCTCAACTTTTCATGGCGGATGCAAACGGAACTCCGAGAGATGATGTTTTCAGATGCAAGTCATTAATAATTTTATTCTCTCCAATGTATTTCAAGTAGCAACTTTCCCAAGGTTTATATGTATATAATATGTAGTTTTTTATGTAGTTTTATATACCAAGGGATTAGCATTTATGTTAGTGGAGTTTGAAGCCTCAGGGTACTGCTGTGGATAGCCAGCTGGTTAACAAACCTATCTAAACTAATCTAAAGTAAGATGTTTTCAGTTCTCCTTAACGGACCGGATTATCCTGAAAAGTTGAGGTAATGCTAACGGTCGCCTGCAGTGGTCGGGAACAAGCTGTGATGCAATCGCTGTGTAACTAGAGCGTCCGAATAATCTTACCGTCGTAAAACCGTTGACAGTTAAAATGCTGCCTACTTAAACAGCCGCCTACGTCATCAGTGCTACTTACACAGATCACTAGGTTTTTAATACTCCCAATGTGTATTCAAATGGATCTGTGCCCTAACAAGTCATACTGTAAATGTCTTAATTACTACTGAGGTTAAGATGCCTTTTAATTTAAAGGAGTCTAAGGTAAAAGCAGATATTAGCAATACATGTAAAGGTTTAAGCACATTTCTGTGTCCAACAACCTCACCTGCGAACTCTTTGAGCAGGCCAGAACAACCTCCCCCTGAGATTCCTGCAGACACGTACACACCCTTAATGTTAACGCCAGCCTTGAGGGCCATCTGCACACACGTCTTAGTGTCATTCAGACTATAGCCTGCAAAAGCACACACACACACACACACACACACACACACACACACATACACACACACACAGGCATGTGCATACACACACATATAATACATCCTATTTGTCATGTAAAAAGGTACCATATGATTGATAAAGATGTAGGATGAATGTGTTTATTTGTGTCAGTATCAATGCTTACCAGATTTTTCTAGTTGTTCCTTATTGAGGACGAGGGTGTAGGTGAAGTCTCCCCCAAGTGTGGCCTCCTTGATGTAGTGGGTACCATAATCACTGTAGAGCTGCCGGTACTCGCCGTATGTGTACTCCAGCGGCAGAGAACGCAGACGAGACAGAAAGTCAGTGTGCAGCATCAGGTTGTCTGTTTTTAAAGCATATCGCACCAGCTCCAGCTGGGAATGTGCAGAGATGAACTGGCTTTTCTGTCATGAACATGCAGATCAAAGTACACATCAATCAAAGAACATGTCTGTTAAAGAACATGTCAATGAACTGTTAGACTTCCCAAATGCAATTTCCATTTTCATGTGTCAGTCTCCCCGCTTTGACCCACAAACAGCAATCTAGGCGGACTTTGAGCTTTTCATATTGTTTATTAATATGGCATGTATTGTGTATTAATAGGGCTTATTGTTTATTAAAAGGGCTTACATTGTTTATTAACAGGGCTTACATTGTTTACTGACCAGTGTGACAAAATCAAGCAATGGGGTTTTTGTTGTTGTTTGCTTTTGTTTTGTTTAAGTTTAGTTTTGTTACTTCATATATTGATATGTTGGGTGTCCTATTTTCTCACTGTTCTGTATTTGTGGGGTTAAACAGATAGACAGTTACTGGAGTTTTTCACTGCAGTGATTAACCTAATTTGTTGATGCTACGTAAGAAATATTGTAAATACAGAATTCCATTTGATGTTGGCATGTTATTATCTAACAGGTTGCATATTAACTGCCTTAATTCTATTATTAATGTTATTGTCTAACAGGTTACATATTAACTGCCTTAATTCTATTATTAATGTTATTGTCTAACAGGTTGCATATTAACTGCCTTAATTATATTATTAATGTTATTGTCTAACAGGTTGCATATTAACTGCCTTAATTCTATTATTAATGTTATTATCTAATAGGTTGCATATTAACTGCCTTAATTCTATTATTAATATTATTATCCAACAGGTTACATATTAAATGCCTTAATTCTATTATTAATGTTATTGTCTAACAGGTTACATATTAACTGCCTTAATTATATTATTAATGTTATTATCTAACAGGTTACATATTAACTGCCTTAATTATATTATTAATGTTATTATCTAACAGGTTACATATTAACTGCCTTA
>JAOYMR010000016.1:12324461-12336689 GCA_025802075.1 Tenebrosternarchus preto | reverse complement strand
ACATATGGAGGTATATTATATATTACATAAGATGGTATATTACATATTACATAAGATGGTATATTACATATTACATAAGATGGTATATTACATATTACATATGGAGATATATTATATATTACATAAGAAGGTATATTAGGGTATATTATATATTACATACGGATGTATATTATACAGTATATTACATATGAAGTTATATTACATAAGAAGGTATATTATATATTGCATATGTGACGGTGGCCGTCCCTGCCTCTTCCCTAGTCTTGTGTTTATGTGGGCATGTCGGTGTGGAGGCGTGTTTGTGTGCTGCGTGTGTTGTGAGGAGTAACGCTCGGGTATCAGCGTTACTCGTTTCACCTGTGTCTCGTCAGGGTGCGTGTATTTAAGCGTGTGCGTGTCACTGGGTGATTGTCGGTCTTCGTCGGACTTCAGACTTATTGAGAAGTGTGCGCACGAGACTTGTGATTTTCGTTCATGTAAATAAAACCGTTTAAACACTACCGTGTTTCGATTTCTGCCCGTTCCTGCGACACAACTGAATCGTAACGTGACAGCATAAGAAGGTACTGTATACTATATATTGCATATATTATATATTACATATTAAAATATATATAAGTTAAAGGCAGTGTTTATTTTGGTGAAACACAGAGGTGATCAAAATCTGCTGGACATTAACTACACAGACTAAAGCACAATGTTTCCACAGACCTAAACGTTCACACTCACCATGTTTCCACAGACCTAAACGTTCATACTCACCATGTTTCCACAGATCTAAACAATCACACTCACCATGTGAAGAAAGCAGAGAGGCCTGCAGTTCTAAAAGATGCTGAGAAAATGGCCATAGTGAATAAATGAAAACATCAAAGAGGTAAAACAACACCAGCCTAAATAACCCAATGGACTAAACCTTATCTGCAGTGTATAACACATGCACCCCCCCCCCCCCCACACACACACACACATTTCCCCCCACCAAAAAAAATCAATACACTGTGTTAACATCAGACCTACTCTTCTGTACCTAAACTCAGGGTGTTTTGTTTAAAAACTACAGCTTGAACAGTTTACACTTTTATTTTCCACAGTAACACATGCAGCTCTAGATACTGTAATGGTCCTAAAACCTTAGTGAGAGGCTGAGAGCAGAAGATTATGGATTTGTGAGGCAGTGTTGTGTGACACTTTCTGTAGTTCTAGACAGATGAACATAGTCAATAGTTTGTTGTTTGTATAGTGAGATTTCTATGAACTTTGACCTAATGGCTAAACACAAAATTAAAATCACTATTCTTTTGTCTCATTTAGAACTCAACAGTGTATAACAAGTGGAAGCTTGAGGGTTAACACACTCATTAACAAAACATTTTAGGAGTACAAAATACACACTAAATACTACTCAGTCTACTTATACTACTTTTTTTGCTAAGAAAATCAGTGTATAATTGTATCAAAATGATATTTTTCTCCCAGTGTAAATGAATCCCTCCACAACATGACACTATGGAACTTGACAATATTTGGTGAAGGAGTTTCCATATTGTGATCATAAAACATTCCTGGGTGGACAAATGAACTGGACTTTTTTTTATTTTTAAAAATGAGAAAAAAAAATCATTTTTAAAATTGCTGTTGAAATGCATCATCAAACCTTCTTTGGTGAGAAACTATATAGACTGTGTGTAAGCAGCAGATGCTTCAGTCCTTGCACACAGAGAGTCGGTGTGTAAACACGTGGTGTGACTGCAGAAGCCTCAATTTTCACTCGGTTTGGAAGCTGTGTAGCCATTTCTCAGCAGAAGGATGCTGTTAAATTTCGACTAACCCTGATGTCCAAACTTCCCACACAGTGCACAGGTGTGAGAGCAGAATGCCCTCCCAGCCTCCAGCACAGCTAAGGCTTCTGCAGCACACTGTAACCACACAAGCACAAACTCATGTCTTGGCAATATAAGGAGCTCATTATCAATCAAATATTTCATAAAATTTTGACCAATTATTTGACCAAGGATACACTGCGTAATTCAAATGAAACTTCAGTACAGAGTTCTCTTTATCATTCATATACCTGCTTTAGTGTATATTATTATGCTGCTGTTCTTCACACTGACTTTGGTAGGTAATCCAGGGATGGAGAACAAGGAACATCATTCTCCTTTCTGCTCCGGTTCAACTTGCGCATCCTGCCTTTTTCTTACAGCCCTCTTCTTCAGAGTTGGAGAGCAGGTCACCTATATTATTATTATTATTATTATTATTATTATTATTGATAATAATAATAATGAGGCAGATCAAATTTGAATTACGAGACTGAGACAGGATTGAGTCTATTTGAGATGAAAAATTCAACGAGAGCCAAAAAGTTACGCGGATAAAAAGATACATACCCGCCAACACACACTCGTACCCACACCATGATTAGTCTTGTACACATTCTTTACACTTCACAGATTAAACTAATCATGTTCAGTGTTGCTAAAACATGCCCAGCAGGTGTCAGCAGTACATCCTCAGTTACAATAGTGGAACTGGCTCACAGCTTCTGGAAGAGCAGGTAACACCACACACACACACACACACAGACTTGCTATAGATTCAGAGTCTAATAAAACACATCAGACTCTGGAGAAGATCAGACAGAACCAGACACACCTTGGTTGCACAGGCGTTCATGTGGACATGTGTTTGTAAAATCCAGCACAAACCAGTGTGTAAGAACCCATTATAATACATTCCTGTGCTGTATATTATCATTACATTTTCGATACAATAGTAATTTTACTTTTGCAGCCCTCCTAGTCTAACCCTCATCTCTTCTGAAACTGGAATAAATGTCTTTAACAAGCACATCACCATGTTAGTTCTTTTAGCATTATTTCTGCTTCATGTGAGGGCCATTAGAAATGTGAAATCACCATCCACTGCAAATTTATTTTGGCCCACTATGACCATCTCCACCTTAAGGATTCATCTCCACCTTCAGGATTCATCTCCACCCTCAGGGACTAAATAAAAAAATGTAAATGTTGAATGATGAAGCTCGGAATGCATTGATTAAGACAAAGTTCTAAATAAGATCTAAAGTTCAAAATGAATGAACACCTTTCATACCCCAGAACACCACTGGTGGAGGTGATCACTCATCTTTCACAACATGACAAACACTCTCCCTCGTTCCCATGGGGACGGCTGCAGTAAGATGGTACGCAACAGCTTCTGTTCGTACAGGGGAGGGCCCAGAAGGAGGGTCAGGGGTCAGGGTCGCAGTGCCTGGGTGGGGAGCAGGTGTAACAGCTACAGAAGATAAGGGAGCCAGGCTGGTGTGTACTGGTGTGTTCACAGCTGTCATGCGCCGTTACAAAATGTTTACAGCTTTAAGTTCTAATGACTTATTAAATATGAATGAATAAAAAAATAAGTTATACTTGTATAGTATACAATTGTACTTATTGTACAGTTATATGCTTTGCAATCAACACACAGCTTCTGCATCCAGTCATATAATAAATAAGTAATTTATAAATTAATTAAGTCAACATAATTAAATGATCAACATAATTCATCAACATACATGAAGTAACTAAGGACCCATTAGGTACAAAACTTGGTTCTACTAGAGGGTTCACAAATGTTTTCCTCTTACTACATTCTTGTTACTGCTCATTCAAAAGGGGGTCACAGTCTCTCTTCTCATTAGACTGGAGATGTATACATATATGCATACAGTTTTCAGCAGTTCTGACAGTAAAAATGGCAGTCAATTACATGTTTTAGTTAATTACACGTCTTAGTTAATTAGCCATAAGTAGCTTGATACATAAAAACATTGTTGGAGGAACGTCACTGTACATCTCAGTCCTGAGACTCTATAGTGGATTGTGATGTAGGCGACCCTGAGGTCAAGATCAGCTCAGAGAGATCGAGCTCATCACAGCAAGCTTCCACTTCCTGCATCCCACAAGGCTGTGCGGCTGCTTGTAACAGAGCCTGTGTGTGATGCATATGTGAGTCTGACGTCACCTCCTGCACACTCTTGTTGAGTTCCTCTGTGGATGCACTATACTGATAAGTGCGGTTGGCTCTGTGGAGGACGGAGTTCACTGTGAGGGAAGAAGGAGTTGTCGTATGCAGGGTGGAGTTCATTGTGTGGGTGGGGGGGGTTGTTGTGTCCAGGGTGGAGTCCACTGTGTGGGTGAGGGGGGTTGTTGTGTCCAGGGTGGAGTCCACTGTGTGGGTAGTGGAGTTTGTCATGGGAAAGGAAGGATCCAACATGTGGTGGGCGGAGTCAGCCACACGCTGTGGGCTGGTGATGGCTGAGGATGGTGCAGACGACTGGTGTGAGTGATGCTGCATGGTTGCTATGGGAACTATGCCTTGGAGCAGGGTGGCAGCTGGGAGGGGAGGCCCCGACATGCCTACTGTGTGGGCTGGAACAAAGGCCCACTGCTGCGAGCCTGTCACGGAGGAAGGGAAGAGGTTGGCCTGCCTCCAGATGACCTGCTGGCCCCCTCGAAGCATCTGGGACACCTGCAGTGGAGGCTGAACACTAAACGTCATTGGAGCCACTGGTGCACCAAAAGACTGCTGGGCCCAGTGAGACACTGGCACCGCCCCCATTGTCATGTAACCTGAGACAGAGAGGACAGAGGACAGAGAGACAGTACAGAGGACAGAGGGGAGAGAGACAGTACAGAGGCAGGACAGAGAGCAGAATAAGACTTAAGCAAGTATAAAAGCCAAAAGAATGGGAGGGTTGGGGTGGATCTCAGAGCTGTAATAACGTTCATCAATTCCATTAAGTAATATTTATCAAAGAGCAAAACCTTATTTGGCATATTAAATTTAGAATACCAGTCTAATATAGTATACCAGTCAAATTTAGTGTAGTATACCAGTCTAAAAAAAAACAAATAATGTATCAGTTTATAAAAGTAATTTAACAGTCCTGCCCCATAAAACATTGTGAATTACATCACAGGATATAATACAATTCGTATGGAATCTTACATATTAAATACATTAAAGATTTATCATCAATATCAGACAGTGTACAAAAACTATCACCACCCTCAGTGTTAATCTATCAGACAATGCAACTAGTCTGATCAGTTATTTTTGAGTGCCACACTCTTAAGGTGTGCAGTTGCCATGGGTTACCTGAAGGCACAGCAGGGGGACTGAAATGAGTGAGCAGCTGTGGTTGGCGCAGTTGCCGCCGGCGACTAGGATCCAGCGTATTAGCGGGGGATGCAGGTGTCTTAACATCAAACAGATACAAACCAATTTTATGAGACAGACCTTTAGTCAAACAATGTATACACAACAGCCCGACAGACGGACTTAAACAGCATTGCTGATATAGATATAAAGTTTAAAACGATTTATCAAGAAAATATAACGACCCTAGTCTCTCCTCTAACCCTAACCCTAGTCGCGCAGAGAACCCTAACCCTAGTCGCGCAGAGAACCCTAACCCTAGTCACTTACTGATCTCCTACCAGTTCTATAAACCCAACAGGGACTGAATGGCACCTCCAGAGCCCAACAATGATGAACTCATGTATACAAAGGCAGGGACAGAGGACCAGTGAAAGGGTTAGGGTTAGTGGACCAGTGAAAGGGTTAGGGTTAGTGGACCAGTGAAAGGGTTAGGGTTAGTGGACCAGTGACAGTTACTTTGAAATTCACTCACTGAGAGGATGTCTGGGGGAGTAGCCATGTCTCCAAACAGGTCCAACTGACTGATGTTCTGAAAGAAGTTTAAAAGGGTGTAAAATAGGAAAGAGACCCAGGCAGAGGAAAGAGTCATAATTAAAGTTTGGCCAGACTTGCTTGTGTCACACATGAGTGTGGTGAGTGTGGTGAGAGGGTTGAGTGGGCTGCAGAGTAAGCGTGGTGAGCGGTTGTGAGTGGTGAGTGGAGTGAGTGGATTAGGGTGAGTGGGATGAGCAGGGAGAGTTGTGAGTGGGATGAGTGGTGAGAGCACCCCAGCTAACAAGGAACTCATAACAACACTGATTCATCATAACAATATGGACTGTTTCATAAGGACTACAGAGGCTATACGAGCCTCACAAAAGTAACTAAACATTTGTAGTATTTGTAGGGGTGAGGAAGGGATGTAGAAATGAGGGGTTGTAGAGGCTATATAGAGAGGGTATTTAGCAGATGTAGCGGGGGGTAGGTGAGGGTTGTAGAGGATATACAGAGAGGGTGTTTAGCACATACAGAAGCACAGAGGAGGCTATTCAGCCCATACAGTACAAGTCAAAAGTCTGGACACACCAAGGTACATTACAAAACAGGGAACATATCAAACCAATGGAACAGCACATTTGTGACTCAGTACAACGAGAGTTAACATTTGTTTACGGTATCTTAGATTTTAGGTTCTTGGAAGTATCCTCCCTGATGACAGCTTTGCACAGGTGTTTCTCTTCACCTGCTTCATGAAGCACCTGTGATGTTTCTCCATCTAATTCTCACCTGTGCAGAACAGGTTTAGGGGGTGGGACGAAGGTTCTCAAAGAAAACTAGTTGCTGAAGGTGCATCTAAAATCAACTGTGTGTTTGTGTGTTTTGGAAATCTATTCATATATAGGCTAATACCTTTTCCCAGTTTATTTAAGCATAATCCAGTGGATTCAAATGTCTTACCATTAAAAACATACATTCAGTCAGGTGTGTCCAACCTTTTGATTAGTACTACATACCACCTACTTTCATAAAATGGCGTTTTGGAACATCATAGATTCCTTCTTTCTGCTGACTCGATGGAACCTAAAAGTTGTAACAGCTCATTAACATTCAGCAACCTTTGCACAAAAGACTGACACATTAAAAAATATATTTAGCTAATCTTTTTTTCTTTTTTTTTTAAATGATTAAGCAGTAGGATTAAGTATTGAACTCCTCATCAAGAGTAGAATCACTTTGTACAACCTTCTGTATACCACTAACCCTACAAACAAGTCCTGGGAAGGTGAAGGGCTTGGCAGGGCATTGCAGGGCAGGGCAGGGCAGAGTACCTGGTAAACACTTTCCTCCAACAAGGGACTGTGGAGAGCCTCGTGTGCAGCTTCAAACACAATGTACTGGTGATGCAGGGTGAGAAAGAGAGTGAGAGACACACACAAAGTGGGTATAGGGATAGAGAGAGACATACACAGTGGGTGTGGGGAGAGCGAGGGAGAGAGAAAGAGAGAGAGAGAGAGAGAGTGGAGCCACACAAGCAGGTGTTGAACTCTGTCTCACCATTGGACACGTGCCAATAAACCCCGTGATATAAACTCTTATGTCAAGAGGTTCTGTTACATGTCAAGAGGTTCTGTTATATGTTAAAAGGCTCATGTGTGTCGTGTTAGCTCTGAAAACTGCCTACCTGGTACACTGGGTCATCACTGTCATCCTCAAGAATCGTCTATTTCAGAGTTAGGTTCAGTGCATATGGGAGAAACCATGCAAGCCAACAGCACCAGAGAAAATAAATTATGAAAAATATTATGAACATGTGTGTGCACGCATGCCTGTGTGAGTGTTTACCTGGTAGACAGTCTGTGTGTGTGCGCGTGAGTGCTTACCTGGTAAACAGCCTGTGTGTGTGCGCGTGAGTGTTTACCTGGTAGACAGCCTGTGTGTGTGCGCGTGAGTGTTTACCTGGTAGACAGTCTGTGTGTGTGCGCGCATGAGTGTTTACCTGGTAGACAGTCTGTGTGTGTGTGTGGGTTTACCTGGTAGACAGCCTGCTTTTCTCTCAGAGCTTTCTCCTCTTCCTCTCGCTGTGTGAGGTCATAGATAAGTGTAAAGAGGTCACGCAAATCCAAGATCAGAGGCTCTGCCTACCACCACAAACAATAAGAACACATCAGTGCTGAAGATGTGTGGACCATGGCAGTATCAGGCTACACAAATTCAGCACAAGTTTTATGTAAAGTTTCCAGGGGCGTGTGGGTGCAACAGGTGAATGAATGAACGTTTGATTTTCTTAACATTAAAAGATGCTTTACACACACAACTTCCAGATACACCAGAGAGAAGTGCCAGCACCTGAGCAACCACAGCTCCCTGCGGGCATCAGGTACAGGAAGGAGAGGGAGAACACCACCCAGGACAGAGCACCACCCATCAATGGAGAGAGAGAACACCACCCAGGACAGAGCACCACCCATCAATGGAGAGAGAGAACACCACCCAGGACAGAGCACCACCCATCAATGGAGAGAGAGAACACCACCCAGGACAGAGCACCACCCATCAATGGAGAGAGAGAACACCACCCAGGACAGAGCACCACCCATCACTGGAGAGAGAACACCACCCAGGATAGAGCACCACTCATCACTGGAGAGAGAGAACACCACCCAGGATAGAGCACCACCCATCACTGGAGAGAGAACACCACCCACCACTGGGCATACAGTCACACAGTCACTTCAGAACAACTTTTTTTAGGGTATTCATCAAAGGTCACACAGACAGACAATGACAGTTTAATGGGGAGAGCAGCTTACTTAACCTCTATGTATTTGGATTGTGGGAGAAAACTTGGAAACCTTTTTTTAAACCTAAAAAAAACCTACACAAACACAGGGAGAGCATGGAAACTCCAAACAGACGGGACTTGAACCCAAGACCAAGACTCTAGTGCTGAGAGGCAAACATGCTAACCATCAACCCACAGTTGCACAGAAGGGCCTGTAAAGTGATATACTAGAAGAATAGCATGTGTGTTTAGTTCATGTGTTAGACTAGTTTAGTTCATGCGTGTTGTATTAGACTAGTTTAGTTCATGCTAGCCTGCTGCATGCTGTATCTGCTGAATACAACAGCTTTAGAGCAGCTAGTTTCTCTCCAGAACACCACCCAGCTCTGAACCCTGCAGAACCTTGCTCAGTTATTTAGTTTGGTGAATAACGACTGGAAAACGTTGCAGGAAAGAATATTTGTGCATCTAACAGCCTCGGAGCTGAAACACTGCATTGCTCATCTTGCCTAGCAGAAGAAACCCGTCACCAAGACAGAAGAAGCCACGCCCACCAAGACAGAAGCACATGACTGCAGCACTAGCAAGGACATGCTTAGGGAAACATTTCACATTTTCCAGATTATAAGACACATTTTATATTTAAGTGGAATTAAAACTGATGGCTGCATGAGTTCAAACCCACAGCTCTAATTCTGATAATGTTGGTAGGGCTGTACTTGTGACAGAGAATCTGAAGGTCTGGAGATCCAACACAGTGTTGGAGAGATTTAAAATAAGAAAAGACAACCCATACTGTTCCCTTAGTGACACCCAGCTGTGATTGACAATTTTTTGACCCGCCTTCCTGATGACCTGCAATCTCATGCAAAAACATGAATGATGATTGGTCAGGGTCAAATGTAGTGTTGCCAGTCTCCCACCAAAGACACAGAAAGAATTAAAGCCACTAGTTAATATGACATAGTGACTATTGTGAAAGACAAAAATTATAAATTATACAAAACTAAAATATCTAATTCGGTAACAAATTCACAGCAACCAAGTAACACCCAAAAATGACTTGAGGAAATCAGGTCAGCCCTGATACTGAATATAAATGAAATCTATTTAAAATCTGTTTAGACTGGATTGGGTCCCCCAGCAGGTATGGAGTGGAATACAGAAAATGGGTGGAAAAAGTGAAAAGTAGGTTCACACGGCTTCTTACCGAGTGAACGGTCTTGATGGCTACAAACTTGTGGTTTTCCTCTTTTCCGCAGACATAGCCAAAGGCTCGGTGGTCTCGGGTGTCTCTGGCGATGTAGGAGACTTCATGAACAGAATGGTGGTGCTGTAACACCTGTGGATTACAACGCCATCCATAGTGAAGCTATCAGCATTTAAGTAGGACTTAATATGAGACCATCTTTTAATATGAGACCAGGTTTTACTGATGGCTATAACAGAGGCTACATTTACAAGAGTTATGGTTAATCCTAATTCTACAGCTACACCATGGGTGGCATGATATACCCCCACCTAACCCCAGGGGTGGCATTATTACCCAAATTTGTGAATACACACAAGTGAACGTTCGCCGTTTTGTTCAAGCGAATTTGTGTTTAATCCAGTTTTATTTGTGTGCTGCTCTTCAAAGATCTACATTATATTTATAGTTTAAGAATCTGATAGTTATTAGTGTGAAAATATTTATAAGACTGAAAATCAAACACATGACCATTGTCCTGCTGGCACCACTTTATACACGCTCTCTCAGGTGTGGTACATGTTCTTCCTGCTCTGTCAGGTGTGGTACATGTTCTTCCTGTTCTGTCAGGTGTGGTACATGTTCTTCCTGTTCTGTCAGGTGTGGTACATGTTCTTCCTGTTCTGTCAGGTGTGGTACATGTTCATGTCCAACACTGTCGCTATTGGCTATTACAGTCATTTAAAGGGCTTTAAAGCTGCCAGTGATCAGACATGATGGCATCATGTCCAACCCTTTCATTATCAGAACTGGAGCACTCACCCCAGATCTCTCATCATAGATCTGAATTCCGCTGAAGGAGATGGTCAGGACCACGCGCTGCTTGTGCTGACCTCGAGACCGTGCTGCCATGGCAATGCCCTGTGGTAGAGGAGAATCAGGAATAGAGATGGAGGAGGAAGCTTCACACATGTTTTTGGCACATGGGAATACATGCAGGATACAAGCAATCATGATATAAAAGTTGCTCATTCATTAATGCACTATAAACGCCATGATTTGCTGTCCTGTAATGTAGAACTGCATTACACATGATCCATCTTCTCAGAGTGGATTATCGAGGACTCCCCAAACACCCCTACAGCTCAGTGATCAACTTTTATGAGGATTTTACTCCCGCAGCCCTCGATGGCGGCCCAGTCCCTGCCCCTCAGCTCCCCCAAGGAGAAAAGCAAACACACACATCCCACAGCTACGAAACCTTCATAATACACTTCAGTAATCATTTTTATATAACTTAATCCTCCTCTATTTTACTTCTTACAGAAATTCAGTCATTTCATATATTCATTCAGTTTAGTGCAGAAAACCCATTTCATTCAGTCAGAAAAAAAGTCTTGAAAAAAAGCACAAAACTGTCGCATTTCGTCCAGCTGGAGGTTCATCTCACAGGGGAAATGTTCCAGTGCTCCTCTGCAGGAAGTGACACCCTGCTCTCCCATGAAGCATGTCTACATCCCCACTACAATGTCTAAATCCCCCCTACAATATCTAAAGCACTACTATAATATCTAAATCCCCCATGTCTACATCCCCACTACAATGTCTAAAGCCCCACTATAATATGTAAATCCACACTACAATGTCTAAATGTTGGAATTGCATTCTCTAAAAGAAAAGAAGAAAATAAATAAATAAATCCCCACTACAATATCTAAAGCAGCACTATAATATCCAAATCCCCTATGTCTAAATCCATACTACAATATCTAAATCCCTATCCCCGTGTCTAAATCCCCAATATCTAAAGCTCCACCTCATGTCTAAATCCCCACTACAATGTCTGAAGCCCTGCCCCCATGTCTAAATCACCCTCCTCATGCACAAAGCCCCGCCCCATGTCTAAAGCCCCGCCCTAGCAACCTTTTCCAGGGGGCCCTACCTTCAGCTTCACCATGGAGTCCTGGCAGAGTTTGTCTCCACGTGCTGCAGACACGGCCTCAGTCCCAATCAGCTTGGCTTTGTACTGAACGCCATCTCCTCTGAACCGCTTAATAAGAGCCTGCTCACTCCAGTGCTGACCTGGTGAAGCGCGGGGCAGAAATGGGGAGGAGGAAGGCAGTTTCTCATGAACAATCAGAAAATATATTCACAAATTCAACTTGCGTTGAGATGAACTTTCTTTGAGTGCTTTGTGTGTGTGTGTGTGTGTGTGTGTGCGCGCGTGTGCATGTGAATGTGTGTTGGCGTGATTGTAAGACTAATATGGTAGAGTGTAGGATGGTTACACCAGCTGGCCAGTGTGTTGGTGATGTACAAGGGTTCTGTGTGCGTTATTTTTTTTAGGTCCCCAGAATGCAAAGTGAATAGAAGCATGGATCTAAATACACCAACCTGATTACATGGATCTAAATACACGAAAGAAAGAAGAATTTAATCTGTCAGAGAAACAAGAAAAGAAAAACAAGTGTTTGAATGAGGTCAATCCACTATTTCAGATAGTTACCCTTGAGATAAACCAGGACCATCCTGGGGCAGATAGTTACCCATG
>JAOYMR010000016.1:12304422-12315476 GCA_025802075.1 Tenebrosternarchus preto | reverse complement strand
GTTAGTTCTTCTAGAGAGATTTGATTGAAGTAATTCAATTCTAGCTCTTCATTAGATACGTCCCTGTTATTATTACCCAAGTTTCTCAGTTTGAGATGATCCTTAGCAAGTGTTCACATTAGAAGTGTTTACATTAGAAGTGTTTATATTGCTAAGGGAAACATCACAAACGAATGAATAAGCATGCAGCACTGGCAGGACGTTCACACCCTCTGATGTTTACATTTTTGTTCAGTTTTATTAACAGCCTCATCTGGTGCCTTCTACACCGTGCCCTTCAATAAAATGCTACTCAATCATATAACCACCTTAGGACAATAACAGTAATGATGTTTTTGTGAATATAATGTAAGAATGTAATGACAGTCTAATAACATGGTCATCTTAGGACAGTAACATTAACAGTCGTATAGCATGTCATTTTAGGACAATTAATCAATAATGAGTTTTACAGCATGGTCATGTTGGAACAATAACCTTAATTACAGTCTTATAACATGGTCATGTTGAGACAATAACCTTAATTACAGTCTTATAACATGGTCATGTTGAGACAATGACCTTAATTACAGTCTTATAACATGATCATGTTGGGACAATAACTTTAATTACAGTCTTATAACATGGTGATGATCATGTTGTAAGCACTCACTTCTGTCCCAACAAGCTTCTCATCATATAAAACTCACTGCGCCACTTGTGGAAATATCTCACTGGAGCACATTTGTTTTCAAAATGTGTCTGTACATCTTTGAGATTACTAACATTCTCTCAACAGACTGTAGGCACAGAGCACCTTCGTTATAGACCTGCACTCTCAGATTCTTCACTGGCTCAGTACAGCATGTTAACGAGCTTGAAGGTGTGTGTCATACAGCCCATGTTAACGAGCTTGAAGAAGAGTGTCGTACAGCCCATGTTAACGAGCTTGAAGGTGTGTGTCATACAGCCCATGTTAACGAGCTTGAAGGTGTGTGCCATACAGCCCATGCTAACCAACCCACACTCTTTCATAGCCTCTGTCATACTCCTTTATAGCCTTACTGCTAGCATTATCTCTGATCCCTGATCACAACAGGCACACTGTCTTTGCACATATACACACAACAGAGTACCATAAAAGAGAGTAGTATAGTAGAACAAAGTACCATAACACAGGGTAGTGTACTACAGAGTACCATAAAAAATAGTATAGTACACAGTACCATAAAAGAGAGTAATATAGTACACCGAGTACCATAACACAGGACAGTGTACTACACCGAGTACCATAAAGAGTAGTATAGTACACAGAGTACCATTAAAGAGAGAATGACTATTCAACTATATAACATCTAGTTTATTTTTATTCATATTCTAATGATCAGCAGTAGTAGTAATTGAAAACGCTGTGGTAATAATGAGTTGAATTCAATGATTCTTGGTTTAAATATTTTTTTGTCAGGCAGAGGCAAGTTGGCAAGTTCTTTTTTCAAGAACAGTGTCACGGTGGGGAAAGAGCTGAAACATTATAAAGACTGACGAGAATGACTGCCACACATAACAAATGAGCAAGACATGTTTAGATTCATATTCTCTCACAAAGGTACTTTAGATTCAGTGAGTCAGGTTGTTTTGAGCCATAATTCTTTCATAAATGTTCTTTTTGATTCAGTTTAGATCATTGTGATTTGTGACTTTAGAGTCCATTTAGGTGATTTTATCCTGAGAGGCCAACGATCTAACTGTCAAATAAAAGGATCAACAACTTTCTTTGAAAAACTCTTGCATATTGAAGTATTGGTTTTAATTGTCAAACTAGAAATATACAATATCGGTACATTTGTATTTACTATATATGTAATTTATTTCCGATAATTTATATTCATTCTTATCAACCGTTTCCTTTTGTTGTTTGATTTTTACGCATAACAAACAACAGGGGGCGGTATGAATGTTTAGGCTGATGCGCCATTGACTGCAGAAGAAGACAGCTGGGTTAAAGTTCGTGCATATGGCGACTTTCATCGTACATGTGAACTTTGCTTTTTGCTCCGAGTTACCCGTTTTTCCTGGTACAGACTAATGATAATACAAAGAGCACTGTGCGAAATGTTTATGTACTAAAGCAGTCATACAATCAAAATGAACAAGCTTGATAAGTTAACTAACCCGGAGTAAACCAGCGACCTCACTAGCGAACATTGTTTGCCAACCAAACATGAAGCCTAAAAGCCAGCTGCGAGGGAAACGCGGTAAAGAGAAAATTAGGAAATTCATGGTTTCTGTCAATAACTACGTGCAAAGTCAAGGAGGACACGAGGACAGGGAACATTATGACCACCTTGGGAAATTCGTTAAAAAGAAAAGCCGCAAACAACTGCGCAAAGAGAAGAGAAAGCTGAAGAAGAAAAACATGAGGAGTCTCCTCACGGGAAACACGCCCGTGTGCACAGAGCCTGATCCTCCGAAGAACACGCGCAACCAACGATCCGACCGCCCCGGTGGCGGAGCAGAGACCGCTCGAGCCCCCGGCGGACGGGTCCGCCAAGCAGACGAGCCTAAAAGAAAAGTTCACTTCGACGAGACGTTGAGACCGCAAAGAAAGAAGGGTAATCTAGATATATCGAGAAAACGGGCCCTGATGGAAGCAAATGTTGTCGAAGACATCGAAATAAAGAAACTGGAGAAACGCCTTGGTCTTAATAAAAGAAGGAACAGACAAAGTCTTCCACAGTCGTTCGTCAACGACGGACTTGATTACATTTTAGGGTTACTGGAATCAGGAGCGACTGCGACAGGGTTGTACGATAGTGAGGACGAAGATACCGGCGCTGCCACGGCGAAAACAACGATGATGGAAAAACTACAGGAGCTCAGCAACACGGAGGAAGAGGACGGTGATGAACCCTCGGAAGAAGAGGGCTCAGTGCACGCGGGTCCCGAGAAACGTGTGGACATGTCCGAAAAAGAAAACGAAACTGAGCAACAAGACAGCGACATTAACGCAGAGGACGAGGACGATGATGATGAAAGTGAGGAAGAGGAGGTAAACGCATCAGAAGAGGAGAGTGTGAGGAGTGAATGGCGGCCTAGTCGGGACGGATCCCAGGACACGGAACAGCCTGTAAGTTTGTGCTAATGAAGCGGATCTAGAGCGCGTTCAGAAAACATCCGTGTAAGTAGGCACTGATGACGTAGGCAGCGCTCTAACCGTCGTCTCGCCTTATAAGGACGATTATTCGGACGCGCTAGTTACGCGCCGATTGCGTCATGGCTTTTCCCCGCCCACTGAATGCGACCGGTGTTACTTAAATCATCTGTTAGCATCGTCTCAACGTTTCAGCACTTTGCTGCGCTAAGAAGTTTAACCAGTTGGCTATCCACAGCAGTACCATGAGGCTTCAAACTGCTAAAATAAATGCTAATCCCTTGTTATATAAAGCTATAAAACTACATTATTTACACTGGAAATGTCAAGGTGATTTTGTAGTCCTATGTAAAATTATCCAAACAGGAGTGAAATAGCAGTATTTTAAGCATATTTCATAAATTGTATATATTCTAAAGCACAGCATAAAAAACTTAAATGATAATTGAAAAAGAACACTGATCAAAATAGAGAAAACTTTCATATACCTGCAATATACCTGGTGTTAATCTGGCACCTGGTGCTAATTTCCTTAATTATCTGACAAACCCTATTTAACTAACAATGGTGAGCTGTTCCAAAGTGACTGAAGCCTTCTGGCAGCAGGTTGTCCAGATGAAGGCCACCCTATCAGCCATAGCAAGAGAAGTTGGTTGTTCCAAGTCTGATTTCTAGAATATTGCAACACCACAAACTCATTCTGGTTGCCCAAGAAAGACAGGATAATGCGGACAGTCTCCATCGGTAATCGGTTCAACACAGCAGCTAGAATCGCTCGCCAGTTAAGCACTGAACAGGGTAAGGATCTGTCTCGTCATACAGTAAGCAAGTTAATTTATTGGGGTCTGATGGGAAACATTGTTTGTCGACAAACTGGGGAAAGACTGAACCCAAAGTGTGTAAAGAAGTCAGTGAAAGGTGGAGGAGGAAGTGTCATGGTTTGGGGAATGTTTTCAGCAGCATGAGTTGGACCTCTCATACAGCTACATGGAAGAGTGAATGCAAGTGTGTATCAGAACCTTCTTCAACAACACATGGTTCCTTCCTTGTGTTCATCACTCAATCAGCCAGCAGTTATCATGCAGGACAATGTCCCCTGTCACACAGCAAAATGGGTAAAGCAGTTCTTTGAAACTGAAAACATTGAGACAATGAAATGGCCAGCCCAGAGTCCTGATCTAAACCCAATAGAAAACCTCTAGAAAATCCTTGCTGACAAAGGTCAAAGCAAAGGCCTGTATGCTCCCTACTGATTACTGACTGTTGAAACCTTCAGAAAGTTTAGTTGTAATCTTTCTCTGAGGTACAGTCATTGCTGTTCTCTAATTATGATCACGTTTTTTGCAAAATAAAGGTTTCATGTTGATATACTTTGGTTATTTTGAAAACACTGTTCTAGTGGCATGGTGTACCCCTTACAAAAAATCCTTCAAATGTTGATCAATGTCGATTACATTATTTCTGAAAAAATCAAGTGTTCATACATCGTTCTCTAATTTTTGATCTTGTGTGTGTAAGATAACTTTGGTTACACTAATCTCAGGATGTGGGAAATGCTACTTGAAATACATCAGAGAGAATAAAATTATTAATGACTTGCATCTGAAAACAACATCTCTCAGTGCTCCGCTTGCATCTGCCATGAAAAGTTGTGGTTGTGGTGTGCATCATGGTGTTGCCTTCGTGGCTGAGGAACCGTTCGATGCTGCATTAAAATTCAGCAAAATGAAGGGACCTCAGTAGGCAGCATTTTTAAGATATCTAAGAATTAAGGGCCCTCAGTACGCAGCATTTTTAAGATATCTAAGAATTTGGACAGCCTCTGTGTCAGGAATGAGCACAATATGATATAAAATGCTGTCCACTTCTACAGCACACACAGGGTTTTTGAACACACCCCTATTATTGACCCTTTGTGATGCCTTTAGTTCATCATCTTTTTTATTAAGTAATGTTACTTTATTTAAGTAATGTTACTTTTAGAAAAAGGTACTTTATTTGTTTGTTCCAAAGTTTGTTTTTTTACTGACTGAACAGTCAGTGGTGTGTTTTTTCTGTTAACTCTCCTTGTTTCTTTTGTTCAGAGCGCAAAGTACGTCCCCCCTGCCGTCCGCGGGGCAGCAGCGAACAAACGTGAAATTGAGCTGGACAGACTGAGGCGGAGTTTGAAGGGCCTGATAAACAGGTACTAAACTAATAACCTTCCTAACAAACAGGTACTAAACTAATAACTTTCCTAATACACAGGTACTAAACTAATAACCTTCCTAATACACAGGGACTAAACTAATAACCTTCCTAATCCATAGGGACTAAACTAATAACCTTCCTAATAAACAGGTACTAAACTAATAACCTTCCTAATACACAGGGATTAAACTAATAACCTTCCTAATACACAGGGATTAAACTAATAACCTTCCTAATAAACTAATAATCCTATTAATAAAATAACAACCTTCCTAATAAACTATTAACCCTATTAATAAACACACTGCATGGTGTTAGTGTTGTGATCATATATATGCGGGAGGTGTACTTTATCATTTATGAGGTGCTCAGTGACGTTCACATGCTTGTGTGTTTGGTAATGGAGTGAATCTTGTGAAAACCTCATATCAACCATAAACTGATTAGTCTGTGTGTCATGTAACGCTGAACACTGAGCTGTGATGCAGGACTTGGAGTTGCTGGTACATAACTGACATAGGAGCAATTAGATGATGTCATAGTCCTGTCTACAGACTCAACACACCCTCCAACATCAAGCTTCATCTACATCCAGTGGTGATTGGACAGCTCAGTGATCACATCACTGGTGATGATTTGTGATTGACAGGTTGAGTGAGGCCAACCTGGGCTCCATTAGTGGACAGGTGGAGGAGATGTACATGAGCTACAGCAGGAAGGACATGAACGACACGCTGACCGAGCTCTTGCTAGCTGCCTGCGTCACACCTTCACTAACGCCCGACAGGTAAGCACATTTTCACAAAACGTTCAGGCCTCACAGACAGTCCTGCAGTAAACCTGCTTCAGTGCCATAAGCAATGTGGTGATGTTTATTGTTTTGTCTTTGCCAGGTTGTTAATGGAGCACATGTTGTTGCTCAGTGTAATGCATCATACAGTTGGGCTTGAGGTACTACATTTCCCATATTGCAGTTCAATACCCTAAAACTGAAACAAGAGATTTATAGTTGGTTTTGGTATAATTAAGCAAATAAAAGGTCCACATGCTCTATATCTATTGAGACCAGAATAGTGTTGTATTTCTTTGACTCTCTTCTGCTCCCCCCTTATTCCCCTCCCACCCCCTACCTCTCTCAGGTGGGAGCTCATTTCCTGGAGACAGTTGTCCGGCGTTTCAATGACTCCCACCGTCAGGACTCCGGCGCAGGGAGAGAATGCGACAATCTGCTGTGCTTGGTGGCCCACCTGTACACGTTCCAGGTGGTTCACTCAGGTCTGGTGCTGGACCTGCTGAAGCGTCTGCTGGCCTCGTTTACCGCGCGGGACCTGGAGCTCATCCTGCTGTTGCTCAGGAACGTGGGCTTCACCCTGCGCAAGGACGACCCGCTCGCCCTGAAGGACCTGATCACGCAGGCCCAGCGCCAGGCCAGTAGTGAGGCACCGCGCTTCCATGACCAGACCAGGGTAGGACCTGCCAGAACCTTCTACTACCCCCTTCCTCAATCTCAGAGGGAAGGCTTGGGTAGGTGTTAGGGTTGATGTAGATGTCCTGCGTGCTGCCTCTCAGATGAGGCAGACGTTGGTTGGTTGTCGCTTTTAGATCAGAAGCACCTCATGGCCATGCCTTTTTAGTCTCACTCCTTCACCCTCAAGTTTAAGAAGTTGAATACAAACCACAAGCATGAGTGGTGTATGAGGAGCTCCACATCAGTAACGGGGTGTGTGTCAGCAATGCCGTATGCAGGGAATATTCAGGTGGGAATTACTTGGGTAACATTTTCTTAGATGCAGGTTATTTAGCTACGGTTTATTTAGCTGGGGTTGGGGTTAAGGTTTTATTTACGGTACGTGTTCTCTCGGGTGTGGGTTCTTTCAGGTGAACTGTATTCTAAGGTGTGGGTGACTTGGGTAATGTTTTCTCAAGTGTGGTTCATGTTGATCATGTGTTTTCTCAGGTGCGATTCATGTTGGAGATCATGCTTGCACTCAAGAACAATGACATGCGGAAAATTCCAGGTTACAACCCTGAGCCTGCAGAGAGACTTCAGAAACTTCAACGGACTCTAGTGAGAGCCACTCACCACTAGGGGGCGAATTACACCCACATTTTAACAAAGTCACAGGAAAATTTGTATTCAGTTAGTCAGAAACTAGTGAAGGAATTAAAAGTACAGAATATGTTTGTACTTTTGTCTCATTTGTAACTGTTCATTTCCCTGACTAACATCTCCAGCTTGTACACCACAGTGGTAGAATAGAGACATAAGAGTGAGGAGCTGTCAACAGCTCCCAGAACAGCCATTTGTGTTTTACTGCTTCACTGGAGTACACATCACCCCTAACTGCTTCACTGGAGTACACATCACCCCTCACTGCTTCACTGGGGTACACATCACCCTTCACTGTCCTGCTAGTAGTGATACATTGATTTGTGTTTATGTCCCATTAGTTGTGTTTATGTGAACAGGTTTGCCCATGTCATTACCTGGATGAATATTTTTTTAATTAAATGAAGATGGTATTGAGGCAAAGACATCAAACATTTTAAACTAGTTCAGGAATTTGGTTTCGCAATCCAAAGAAATTTGACATCTTGGCATAATTTTAGATGCTATTTTAATCTTTAAATCTCATACTAAAACTGTGACTAAAATAGCTTTTTTAGACCCTTTTCACCACAAGCCAAGAATTCAGAATACTGTTTTACACTTTAATCTGGCACACTACCAGTTCACATGTATCAGGTATCATCTGTTGCTAGTTTTAAATACACTCTTTAATAACCTTTAGTCATCTGCGTGTGTGTGCTGCCGTGTTCAGGTGCAACATCGTGCAGGCGGGACTGATGTAAAGCTCCGGGTGTCTCTTGAGAACCTTCTGGAAGCTGATCGGGTCGGCCGCTGGTGGATCGTGGGCTCGTCCTGGAGCGGCGCACCTATGATTGGTGACCATGGCAACAAACCGGCCACCCGGCCTGCTGTAGGAGAGCAGGTGTGGAACGTTTCGATGATGACCGGATGATAAATCACCAAAACTACTGTAATGCAGTAGCTCTAAAAATGGAAAACCTGGCATGTTGTGCTTTAACATTTACATTAATACAGCAATACATGAACATCAGAGGTTCTTACAAATCACAGGCATAGAAATTGCTGATGAAAACGTAACATCAGCAACATGCATCACCACTGTACTGTTATAACTGTCATGTGACATTCTGGTCCCACTGTAACACCGTTGTAACTTCTGGTCCCACTGTAACACCGTTGTAACTTCTGGCCCCAGTTCAGTGCTAAAGTCATGGAACTGGCCCGCCAGCAGCGCATGAACACAGACGTAAGGAGGAACATCTTCTGTGTGATCATGACCAGTGAAGATTATCTGGATGCCTTCGAGAAGCTGCTGAGGTCTGTGGAACACTTCAGCTCCTGTTTTCTCTGTTTTCTTTCTTTCCTGTGTTCTGAAACTCTTTGAGACGATTGACCTGTTCTCATTCCTGTTGTAACACCACTCTCTACCTCTCTTCCCCTCTTTTCTCCTCCCCTCCCCCTCCAGGCTAGGTCTGAAACGACAGCAGGAGCGGGACATCATTCACGTGCTGGTGGACTGCTGTCTGCAGGAGAGGAGCTTCAACACCTTCTACGCTGTTCTTGCTGAGAAGTTCTGCACACACGACCGGCGCTTCCAGGTCCATACAGCAGCACCTTCTACACTTCTTTGGTCAGGACTGTGTTTCAATGACATTTTCAAAATATGGCAGCATGGGATGTATTTCATACTGTAGTCCAGGACCGGATCCATCCCATGACTACAGAATGTCCATTCCTCCTTCACACTGACAGATGACCTTCCAGTTCTGTCTGTGGGATAAGTTCAAGGACCTAACAGCCCTAACAAGTTCGTCCTTCAATAACCTGGTCCAACTGGTGACCCACCTCTTACGCAGAAACTCCCTCTCCATCGGAATCCTGAAGGTAAGACTACATTACCCAGCATTCACTCTTCATAGTGGGCACCAGGTTTAATGCTTGGGAGGGTTTTTGTTTGTTTTTATTTAATTGATTTTATTCCAAGCCCCTTTTATATTCTCTCTCAATTTCTCTCTCTCTGTCTCTCTCTGTGCATCTCTCTCTCGCTCTCTCAATGTCTCTCTCTGTCTATCTAAGACCATAGAGTTTGGGGATCTTGATAAGCCCAAGGTAAAGTTCTTGAAGCAGATCCTCTCAAAACTCCTCCAGCAAACCCAGCCAGACGATCTGATACACATATTTGGCAGGTGAGACGCTCATTCTGGCTGGTTTTCAGGGCTCTGTGAGACAGGATCTGAATATTCACAGAATCCACTGTTCACTGTTTTTTCGTTGCTCTATATCCAGGATTTCAGGAGTTCCCAAGTTGGGAACGTTACGGGAAGGCCTGAAGCTCTTCATTCAGCACTTCCTGCTGCGTAACAACCAGACACAGGAAACGACAGCGCTGACGACAAGGGCAGAGATCGCCACCAAGGCCATGGAGGCCCAGGACCCCAGAAACAAATTATAACTAACACACAATCACACACCAAGGCCATGGAGGCTTGGTATGCCAGACTCAAACATACACAGACACACACACTCATACAGACACACACACAGTTGTAACCTGTCTCTTATTTTGTTAGATTTTTTATAACATTTTTGTAACTGTAACTTTGTACCTGCTATTCCTGGGACAGGGTGTGGTCAGATTTGTTGGCAAAACCTCAGAAAAACAAAATATCATGGTACTGTATTTGTACTGAATTGCCCAGCCCTAGTCATCTGTTACACAGTAGAGGGAACAACTGCAGCAACACAGACCGGGTCTGTGATCCAGCCCATGTTTCTCCCTGTTCTGCACTGGACTGGTTCATAAAGGCTTTTACCTGATGAAACAGCAGAACTAAGAGTCACCAGGACCACAGAGCACCAGAATGGTTTATTTACAGTTTGCACCATTATTAAATGTTTTATTTACAGTTTGTTTTAATTAATCAATATTTTGTGGCTGGAAATAAGTCTGATTTGTTTTGTGTTTCTTCCATGCTCAGGTTAGCAATCACAGCAGTGTAAAGCACGTATTCCACTACACCTGTACGCTCGGTTCTCCATGCTCCTCCCACTCAACTCCACTAGACCTGTATGCTCGGTTCTCCATGCTCCTCCCACTCTACTCAACTACACCTGTACGCTCGGTTCTCTGTGCTCCTCCCACTCTACTCCACTAGACCTGTATGCTCGGTTCTCCATGCTCCTCCCACTCAACTCCACTAGACCTGTACGCTCGGTTCTCCATGCTCCTCCCACTCTACTCCACCTGTATGCTCAGTTCTCCATGCTCCTCCCACTCTACTCCACTACACCTGTACGCTCGGTTCTCTGTGCTCCTCCCACTCTACTCCACTACACCTGTACGCTCGGTTCTCCATGCTCCTCCAACTTTACTCCACTACACCTGTACGTTCGGTTCTCCGTGCTCCTCCCACTCAACTCCACTACACCTGTATGCTCGGTTCTCCATGTTCAGGTTTACTACACCTGTACGCTCGGTTCTCCGTGCTTCTCCCACTCTACTCCACAACACCTGTACGCTCGGTTCTCCGTGCTCCTCCCACTCTACTCCACTACACCTGTACGCTCGGTTCTCCGTGCTCCTCCCACTCAACTCCACTACACCTGTATGCTCGGTTCTCCATGTTCAGGTTTACTACACCT
>JAOYMR010000016.1:12288107-12301464 GCA_025802075.1 Tenebrosternarchus preto | reverse complement strand
ACGTCTTAAGACGTACAAATTTGCCGTGTTAACACGGACGTCATTCTAGGCGTTTTGACCCAAACGGCGTTCCATACTTATCACTCTCGCCACCGACGCTCCGCACGTATGTCTTCAGTTTCGCTGGGATTTCGCTGTTAACTGCGGAGTGGGGAGAATGTGGCCCTGTGCAAAAAAACCCTTTGTTTATAGGAGTGGCCTGTTTTAATCAACAGCGACAACTAGCAAACTAATAATTAGCTAATGATTAATTAACATTTTATTATGTATTTTAACATACTAAAATCAACCATTAGGCATTAGACCAGACTACAGTTACTGTCAGGCTCGGACTGGCCGACGAGAGTACCGGGACATTTCCTTGTGGATTTTCCTAGATGATGTTACAACGTATGACGAACTAAACAGCACAGCTCGTGAACAAACCCTGTGTCTACGGTCGTGCTTCTTGAATCGGGTCTTTCTGATGTGACGTGGCACGCGAAAAAAAATGTTAACGAGCTATAAGAACAGTTAAATATTCGCAGTCTATGTTTCATTGTGTAGTCAATTCACAAAATATAGATACTCTTACAAATACAGTTTTCCCAGTCAGTTTGATCATTAGTTTCTTTTCAGAAGATATATATTAACGGTTGCGATTAGCATGAAAAAAGTGTTTTTCAGCAGAGGCAGAACTGTTCATTCACAAAAGCAAACGTTAGGTATATGAAACAAGTTTGGATCTGATTTATATGGGCTTTTTAACGGTAAACCGGAGCTGTGTGTGTGTGTGTGGTCGGTCTGAATTAGGGCAGGATTTCCGGCCTGAACCAAACCACCGTCCCAGTCCGCCCTGGTTACTGTCAGTTATCTTCACTAAAGCTGGACATTTACAATGATACGTTATTCCATAACATTAGAACAACAATGTGTAATTAGGTCGATACCTATTAGGCCTGTTAAAAACTCTGATTTTACTTTTTCATATAAGTTTGCATTTTGGGGGGTAAGAAAGGATGTTTAGATTTCTAAGTAGGCCTATCTTTCCTATCAAGGGCCAAATAACCCGGTGGCTGATTTCAAACATAAAAATAGACTCTGCTTACTCGGTGAACTGTGTGGTCTGTGACGGATGGGGTTTCTTTCAAAGGTTTATTATTGCATGTCCATTGCTGCAGTGGTGTGAAATGTTTCAGTTGCTGCTCGCTATACTCGAGTGTGCTCGCTCACACATTTGCACGGATTCGCGAGCTCTATATACAGAGATTCCCATGACCCGGCCAGGACTCGGACAACAGAACCTCTTTACATTTAGTGTAGCACGGATATAGAGGGAGAGAAATACTTCTTCTTTCAGCTATATAACAGAGTGTTCCACGTTTTTCACCAACCTATTATTTTACTGTCATTATTACTGACTCTTAATGTAAAGCAATGTAATTGTTAACCGCTCGCTTTTGAGTTTCACAGGTTTAATTGAAGTAGGTATTAAAATGTGTCATAGCATGACGAAATGCACATCTAAACTAAACATAAAAAAACAATTTATTAGCGTATTTCTCATAAAGATAAACAATTTAGCTTACATGCAATTGTAAAGCCATTTTATAAATACATTATATAAAAATAAACACATTTCCGCACGTAAACATTTTGGACACAATGACACAACACCAAGTTTCAGAAATCAATTGTAGAACAATGTGGTTACCGACTGTTACCTGCAGTTACCGACAGCAACCGACAGTAAAACCAAGGAGCGCCATGTCAAAGACTACAGGGATAAATGGCGAATTATTATAACGGTTATTATAACGATTATTATAACGATTGCCACCATTTCAATAAAAATGAAAGAATTGGCTCTATTTGACGCCATTTCTTTAAAATACATGCTTTATAACAGTTTCCGCGGGCTACTTTCATGGTACTGGCTAGACTATATTAATGGGGGAAAAAGAAGTCCAAAATTGGTATTTTTAGTCAATTTGTGTTACAACTTACGTCCTGGTCTCTGAAATGTTTCCTGACTGTGTTGTTTGCCCCAGAAAGTAATATTACCGCGGAACGTGAGAACATGCAAGTTCGTGTTTGTCAGAAGTTGGTTTCCCTTAGGAGGTTACATGTACAGCTTATATAGGGTCTATTTACAGGATGAGTCGCCTCAGGGTTGTGGGCTCATGTCGCCGTTAAGGGCTCGTTCATCTTCCGAAGAACAATCGGATGAATTGTACATAAAACCGTCCCCTTCGTCGTCACTGTCTCTAAAGTCCCGTATTCTGTTGGTTTTGATCGAATCTACCTTTTGGTAGTCCGCCTCGTCGAGTCCGTCGCTTTTGTCCGGAAGTCTGGAGGGTTTCTGCTTTTCGGCTTCCTGCGCAGCTTGTTCTTTAACTTTCTTACTGCGCTTCCATTTCATGCGTCTATTTTGAAACCAAATTTTTACCTGAAAGGAAAAAAAATATGTATTTGTTAAAACGAGAAAACATACAAAAATAAACTAACAGAAAATTCATAATGGAGTAATAAAGGTAAAGTTTGCCTCTAATACCTGTGTCTCCGTGAGCATTAAAGACGTGGCGACCTCGAAGCGTTTGGGTCGCGAGAGATATTTATTCATCTTAAACTGATGCTCGAGTTCTAGCAGCTGCTGGCTCGTGAACGCAGTCCTTGGTCGTCGGCATTTACCGAGTAGATTTGACTGCGCCTGAGCTGAAACACAAACACCTATAACGTCAGACGCTCTCATATCACACATCATGTTAGCTATTTTATTTTGCTTGCGTGTCTGGAAAACGAATTGAACAAACAGCTCTAAATAACTGAGAAAATACTGTATTATTAGATGCAGTTCGTATGCTACAACTCCGTCCCTTACTTAAGATTAGCCGATAGTAAATTTAACGTTTATAGCCTGTAAATTTAAACCTAGTAATTATGAAAGGGACACAGGTTGACTGAATATCTGCTTATGCAATTGTTTTATATAGGCTAATCATATCCTCAAATTGTAATATATATTATATTTTAAATATGGGTGTATGTATGACTGAATATTTCTGGGCAGTAGTCTACAGACTACAGCCGAAAACCAGACCGGCTCAAAAAAAACGTTTATTCTTACGAAGACGCCCGAGCGATTCCAGCTCGCACACGTTTCATTTCCCACACAACTGTCAGTACACCTGGTAACATTTCCAGCCTGTTTGGCAGGTAAGGAGAGGACACGCGCATTCTCGAATGGGTCTGAGTAAATCCGCCCGCGCGCAACGGAACAGAGAGATAGTGTCTTCAGTGCAAACACGCGGCGAGCTGTGGTTTTCGCACGAGCCCGACACTTTCCCGCTGCCCATTATCAGTCCATTTTAACTCCTCTCTGAACAGGAGTGAATGAAAGAGTCGCCTTACCGGGCCTGCAAGCATGTTGTTCCCACGCGCCCGTTAGGTTTTTAACTAACAATTCAATCAGTGACTTAGATGCGCAACGTGGCGGTTCAAGTGACAGTAGGTAGCTAACGAGTAGAAATCCAACTGAAGCTTGAGAAGCGTAACTCAGTTACTGAGTTTATCGTTTAATTAAAATTTATCGTATAATTTAAGTTTAGCGTAAAAATTAAAGCCACTCACTGTTGAAATCGGGTATTTTCGGGAGCATCATGCCCGCCGTTGATACTCTGAGCCAGTGGTCGAGCTGAAAGGTGCTTGCTGTGAGTTTGAGAGAGTCGCCGGGATGATGGTGCGCGCCGTGCGGGTAGGAGTAGGACAATGATGGGTGCTGCCCTAGCGCTGCCGCGGAGTACGTGTACATAGGATGACCGTAGACCGCCTGCGGGGGGACGCTGCCGCTGCTCTGTGGATGTAATCCGACCATACCCGAGTGTGGCGAGCTCAGGAAGCCGGGCTTGGGAATCAGACCGCACGAGGTTATCCTTGGCGGAGACGGGGTCTCAGTCCGCAGCGATTCAGTGTTTGGGTTCAGTTCAGACGACGGGACGCTTCCAGAGGATGATAAAGAAGAACTGGATAGTGAAGTAACCAGCGCGAGAGGAGAAGTCTGAACTTTTGGCGGGTCCACAGCCAGCAGCGCATCGATGCGGAAGTTTTTGGATTTCTCCATGTGTGTGTTGCCTCCTCGTCTTTCAAGCTTACAGGACGTGTCGTGGCTCCTCTGCGCAGAGTTATGGTCTTGGCTAAGAAATGCACGCGGGAGCTCCACTTGTCAAGGCGTGCTGAAACGGTTGTGGATTGGTTGTTCACGGCACCCATGTGGTTGTCCCAGTGAGTTCACCTTGCTCAGTGGTTTTAGTGCGGTAGCTACTTTGCATAGCCGTGCCCGCCGCTATAAACCCCATCCCAAAAAGTAAAGATGTTCCATCTCAGATTTGACAAGAAGTAACGATATTTTCATATCTGTTTGATTACAGCCAGACAAAGCTTCATATTTAGACTAAGTCGTTTATTTTCTGTAATTCAGCAGAGTTGAATTATTGAAATATCAAGGAATATATAATAAACATTACATTTACGTTCTGCGATTTACATATTTTAAGATCTACATAAGAAATAAACCACGTGAAATCCAGGCCACCGAATAGCTTTACTGACCTCATGAGTTAGCCTACTTAAACTATGGGCATATATCGAAGTATATGAGATTCTTTAACTTACATGTTGATCTGACAAATGAGAACCCAGATTAGTATTTATTCTGACATAAGATATACACACTAGTTTTTTTCTCTTTGTGGTTTCAGAAAGCCTGTATGGGTACTATATAATCTATCAGCGACTCAACTATTGCGCGCGCCTGTAGATGTTCCAAATCAAAGTTTCACATGCCAACCCATGTCCTCGAGCACAGGTGCTCACCAAATATTTCAAATTAAATAACTGGCTGATTTTTTTGCTGAACTGATTAACATATTTTCACGATTTAATCAGATGGTTCCTCAATATCTTTCCTGGAAAAAATAAAACAGAACACTTTTAATGGTATATTTTTCTACTTTTTTTCTTCTTTTGCTTTTGTCAAGCATCTCGAGACGCTTATTTTTATAACTGCTCATTTTAATAAAACACCGGCCTGCATCGCAGCAGTGCTCAACCTCACAAATTATATTCATTTATATTTTTTACATTCTATTTTATATTAATTTCTTCGTTAACTTTATTCGGTGATTATTTCGTTTTCGAGTATTTAGGATTTGTGTCTTTGAATTTCTTCAAAACATTTTAAACATTTTATTTAGTTGAATCATTTAATTTAATAACACTTTTTATACGTTCGTATAATCTAGCAGAAACTACAGATAAAACATATTAAACTTGATGACTTTATTTTGATGTTTATATGATGTTTGGGTTATATAAATGTTTGCTGGCGTTTAGAAGAAACTCAAATACAAACGTGGCAATATAAGATCTTGGTCTCGGTCTGTGTGTCTCTGTGTGTCGCCCTGTGTCGACTGCAATGAATCTGTGACAACGCTGGTTTCGTAGAAGGAAACTACTATAGAGGGAAGCCGCGGCAGGGTCTTTCTCTCTAATCAGCCTCTTTAAGCTAATGGAGGAAGAGGTCAGAGCGAGAATTATTGACACTCTGCTGCCCTTAACCCGTCTACCAATAAAGCGGATTAGTTTTCCTCTATTCATCAGCTAACCACTCTCTGGGGACGTCCAGACGACGTTTATTTGCTCAGGGGAAATCAACAAGTCACAGAGCGGATTCGACTAGAGGATCAGGTTATAATTGAGAACGGCGATGATATCATGACCGATTAAGGAATGATAGCTGAGTTAGCTGATGGACAGCGGTGTCGCGAGCTTAGGCAGTCGCGTGCACTGTTGTGAAGGACGCTGCGCTGCATAGGTTAGATTATGGACTTTTACTGAACGCACGAAATGCACAGAAAGGCTTCTATTTCGAAAACACATTTAGTCCTTTACTAGGCCTTATCTGTACGCATAGTGCCGGTTCGGTACGGTTCAGTTAGTGGGTTTACCTGATTAAATTGGTCGCAAGAGACAAATGGGCCTCCTATCTATTGCGGATCTTGTGACATTATGGACAATTTGGATTTTGTACAAATATGAATTTTCACAGTGAAACACTTTCCTTGTATGGCAGCTGTCAGCCAATAAAGCTTTAGCGGGCCTTTAGCGTGCACGCGTTCAACCGCCGCTTTGTTCCCTTCCGGGTGTAATTTCATTAAAGGGACCACATGAATATTTCTATTAAAGCAGCGATGAAATATGAAGCCGTTTAACATTGGCCTGTTCCAATCAGAGAGATTTATGACTTTTTTTCATCACATCAAGAGAAGGTAAAATTAATATTGCTCCCTGGGATACGTCGGGCCTCTAAACCCAAGGCTTTCCGAAGAACTGTTCACTGGCTCGGTAATCACTTCCACAATTAACTAGAATACAAATCAAAGTGACAAATCGAAATAGTTTATATATTAATTATCCTTGGTAAATGTGTTCATTATGAAAAGACAATTTAAGGGGACCTGCGCTGTCTCTTTTATTGCAATAAATACATTTAATTATATGGCACAAATGGGGGCTGTCTCGAAACGTATAAGACAGCTTTTAAACACATTTGTGACTCATAATCATTTTATCAATTTAATTAGTCTAATTCCTTCTTATAAGGAATTGGCCAGTTAAAGCATCACAAACGATAGGATGTTATATAGAGTGATCACCCAGATCAAAGTCCCGCGCTAATTTTTTGAGGACTGCTGAGCTCGTTTCTCTGAAGCGCGCGCACCATATGCCGCTCAGTGACTCGCGCGAGCAGCGAGGTGATTTGTTAGAAGTGCAGGTCGATCTTACCCTTTTTGGTGTAGCCCTTAGCAATGTTAATCTTTGTAGATTCCTCTGTGTTTTAAGACCATACCATTTAATATGATATATTCAAAATTGTTATTATATATACATTTATGTCAAACCATGATGTATCATGGCCTAAAATTAAACAGAAACTTGCTTGAAAATAAGTCTAGAAAAACACTGAGGATAGTTATTTTTCTATAAATGTCTTTGTATGGCCTCAAGGTTTGAAGATTGTCGTCTTTTACTCCCCCAGCCTCCCGCGTGAGGGTGTTCGGATTTATTCAACACCTGTTCACTCGCGAGCCCCTTTTCTTTGCGAGACCATGATTGATAACGGCACCAGTTGACAGATGTTTCATTTAATTCATTTTATTAACTGTCAACAAGATACAAAAGTGAACATCTCTTAAATCTTTTAATGACATTCATTTCTTAAGAAACTGTAGCGTTGAGCTGCATTGAAATGCAGTAGGCCAACTTACTACCTATAGGTAGGGTATATATATATATATATATATAATATATATATATATAGCTACTTATTGACTGAAGGTTAGTGCTGCTAAACAGTTACCAAACATAACACTTATCCCAGTTATCCCAGTGACCCCGGGGATCTTGAAAGGCGCTAACAAATAAAATTCAATTTAATATCATTACTGCTGCTATAGTCTTAGATGAAATAAAGAAACGTAAAACCGAAGAACCAACATTTAAAAAAAAGAACAATAGGTCTGTTCTAAAAAATATACACCAGCAGTGTTCGTAAAATTATCACTACCATCGCCTTTGTTTATATTCCCACCTTCTGTTATTGTAGGGCAGTCGTTTTTCCCATAAGCGAAAAAGGTCAAATAGAGACGTTTACAAACTGGTACTTCTATGTCAAGAATAATTTGTAATTTGTACATTTATTCTGTCCATGTAATATGCTAATTTATATACAATTAAACTGATTAAATGATTAAACGTATTAGAACTTTTCAGTCCATAGACTATTATACGCTGTGGGCCACAATAGCCTATAATAACCAATGAGTACATTTAACAAATGTAATAGATGTATCTACACCTTTTTTTCACATTTGTACAGTATTGATTTTTTTCTTTTAAAAACTGATTTTATCTAAACATGGATAAATGGAAACAAAAACCGTTTGTATATCTGATTATTGAATATATTTTAGTGTTATCACTAACTTAATATACTTTAGCTAACTTAATAATCACTAACTTAATATACTTTAACTAACTTAATAATCTTTAAAGTAAAAAAAATTAAAATGTAGAATTTTTAATTTAAAGTTTTTTTTACCAGGTCTGATAATATTATATAAGGATTAGTGTTAGGGTTGATAATATTATATAAGGATTAGTGTTAGGGTTGATAATATTATATAAGGATTAGTGTTAGGGTTGATGATATTATATAAGGATTAGTGTTAGGGTTGATTATATTATATAAGGATTAGTGTTAGGGTTGATGATATTATATAAGGTTATTTATAGTTCTACAGCTTAACTGCTCTTGTACACCTGGTGAATATAATAATATTCACGTCTCGAAGGACTTACTATAAATATATTTAAGTTATATATATTATTATACATTATACATATATTATACATTATAAATATAAAAGTGCATAATGTGACTGTAACATAGGTAAACACAGTTATATTTTTCGTTTATGAATATATTATGAATATATTGTGAATGCTCATATCTTTAATTAGTAATTAAAATAAACTTCACCCCTATGGCCATGGAGTCCATTACCTTACAATAGGACTGTCTACAACACAAATGAAACTTTGTAGGCATATCAGAAATGAGGTCTGCATATGCTGGTAGATTTTGGGATTTTCGTACTTGTTTGGCTAATGCTTATTGTTAAGCGATTTACCTACAAATTGTAGAGTTATAGTCTATTTTTGGAAATATATTGTTTGTTATCCTGAATATATTTTAGACGATATTTTCGCGCTCAGTTCCAATGTAACCTCACGAAGTCCTGCACACGACGGTAAGGACCATAATCGAAAGAGTACGGCGTTCTTACTGCAGCCTCGCATTGGCTAAGGGAATTCCGGAAGAGCGTATGACGTTTGACATATCGTCAACTCTCACCGTCTCTTATGATTGGGCCAATCGCTTGTCATCCTTCTGTCGAATGGGCGGGACATATGTGTGTAACGTTTGTGCGTGCTAGTCAAGGAAAGGAAAAACTGAAGTTTTTGTTTCGTTTTTACTCTGATTTTGGTCTTTAAACTGTTTGTTTGGTTGATTGTTCAGTAAAACAGGTAAAAGATTTGATCTCGTTTATCGGAGCTATTTCTATGGGCTGAAATGTTAGAATCCTGTTGTCATAACTAAACCATTTTCAAACAGATCGAGGATGAGCGATATGTCGAAGTGCTGGCGAACGCGTTAGCATAAACAAACCAGCTCGCGTCTCAAAGACTCGGGGAGCGTTATGTTGTTTTCATATTATACACGCGTATACTTAAATGGTAAATTGTCCTAAATAATACATACGTGTGTTGTATGTTGAAATACAGTTGCTGCCGAAGTTATAGCTGAGTCATTAGCTGGGCAGCCAAAAGCTTTGAAGTTCTTTGGAACTGACGTGACAAACAATGGCCGGTTAGCGTTAGCACGTTAGCACACATTAGCAAATTAGCACATTACAGTCGGGAGGCTCGCTAGTTGGTTTTAATTTGTAAATGGAAAAAGAGACGAGGTTTTGTCACCTGTCTAACTATATAAAAAATAGCTAACGTGATTTGGTTTTCCAGGATCGATGTATATCCTGTAAGTGCTTGCCTTGTTATAACTAGTTAGCTAGCTAAAATAACCCAGTAGCGGGTTAGCTAGCTGTATGACAGTTCAGATTAGCTAATCTGGCTGCGCATCTCGATGGTCTGATGATTTTAACAGAGCACACGCACACATCCTCGATACCCAGACAGTAGCTGTTTATTCGGAGTTTTATTGTTATTTTACCATTCTCACTTACGACATGACGGCAAGATAGCTTGCAGTCTGTATATAAACACAGGCGACGTTCATTATGTCCGTTATGTAATGTTGGCTAAGGTAATGCGAGTTCGCTTCAGTTAAGAATAACTAACTGCCTAGATAATATCGCTAATCTCGTGTCAGTTTGTGTGGTGGCCTAACATAACGTGCTTTAGTGTAGTGTGTTGTGGTGTGTTGTTGAAGTAACGGTAGAGGAAGATCACGGATTTGGACTCCTTTCTTCTAGTCGCACTCGTTCAGTCGAGAAAGGAAAACGAATCAAGTATTTGACGGCGCTTCTCTCTCGACACTGCAGCTCAATGGGAAAAGTGTAGTCATGTTCAGCTTTGAGGGAGATTTCAGGAGGACCCCAAAAGTGTCACTTGGTGGGGCGAGTAGAAAGGTAAGATCATGCTGAGTAATGAGCCTCACTGCTGCTTCCTCATCATTTGTTTATAGTGTTACTGTAACAATTCATAGTGTTATTGTAGCTGTGTTTGTGGTATTACTGTAACTTGTTATAGTGTTACTGTAGCTCAGAACTGTCAGTGTATCTGTGATTATAGTGTCACTGTAGCCATATTTACATATCATTGTAATTGCAGTGCTACTGTGGCCATGTCCTTCTCTGTTTTCTTTTTTGCAGGAGGAAAAAGCATCTCTGCTTCATCGGACACAGGAGGAAAGAAGGAAGCGAGAGGTGTGTGTTAAGGGCACTGCAGTGTTTGTGAGCTCAGCCGTGTGGTGGTGTTTACTAATACTGCTTCACCCTTGTGGTGGTGGTGTTTACTAATACTGCTTCATCCTTGTGGTGGTGGTGGTGTTTATTACTAATACTGCTTCACCCTTGTGGTGGTGGTGTTTATTACTAATACTGCTTCATCCTTTTAGGATGAGAGGAGAAGACTTAAAAATGCAATAATCATCCAGTCGTACATACGAGGCTTCCATGAGAGAAAGCGGCAGGTATGTGGATCTTTCTCAGGACATTCACAGCAGTTTAGTTCAAAAGCAACACCATTTAATTTGTAGTTTTGACTGGACAGAATGGATGAATTGTAATAAGGGAGGGACTGTCTCGTTCTGTCTCTGTACAGAGGGGAGGGACTGTCTCGTTCTGTCTCTGTACAGAGGGGAGGGACTGTCTCTTTCCCTTGTCTCTTTCCCTGGTGTTATGTTGTTTGTAGCATGCTGTGCAGAGGGCTCTCTTCGACCGCTCTGTCAGCCAGGCCCAGTCAGCCACCAGCCCTGCACTTGTGGACAGCGCCACCCTCAGGCTGCTGGCGAGACAGCTGCTGTTTTTCTATCATCACAACGAGGACACGCACAGGCTGGTGAGACCTGCTTCCTCCTGACTAACATCACACTGGCTTTTATTCACCGATCACTGCTGCATGTTTTCCTCTCTGCTGTTTGTTTTAAATGTCATTTGATTATTCTTAAATGGAGTATTATTTTAATTTGTGCAGTTTAGAAATTTTAAAATGCCTTTAATATTATATTCCTACTGATAATGTATTAATGTTATTACTACTATGACATACATTTCCTTTCAGGGCGAATCAGTATGTGCATCTTTTGATGACAACATTTCTGGAGTTTTTATGTTTGAGTAAAGCTGAGCCCAGTCCTCGTGTGTGTGTGTTCAGTAAGGCGCGCGCACACGTGTGTGTTCAGTAAGGTTCAGTAAGGCGCGTGTGTGTGTGCTCCTGCAGGTCTGGCTGTGCCAGTGTGTGGTGAAGCACCATGCCCAGGTTGTGGAGCTGCTGGCTGGGCCGCAGGGAGCCACGTGTGTATTCCAGATCAAGAGGCTTCTGGGACACTGCTGCAGGTTGGTGGGATGGGCGGGGCTAGAACCCTCATTCAGACTGAAAGGAAGTCACATTTCTTTATATAGTGCTTTGATAAATATTGAGAGGATCAAGACTTGGAGGGAACCGTCCTCCTTGGGCGCAGCTAATAAATACTCCCTATTCTTTATAGTGGACATAGTCCTTGTAGCCAGTTCAGTTCAGTATAAAAGCTGGTTGTGATGGGAGCTCTGGTTACTCGTAGGACAAACCTATAAGTGTTTTATGTTTTCTGCTAATATGTATGAGCAGAGGATCTGTAGTTTTAGGTGTGTGTGTGTGTCTGTCTCCAGACTGTTGCAGTTGTGTTCAGATGAGTGTGTGAATGTGGCGGTACCCCTGCGGATGGTGGAGGTTTTCTCCAGAAGCACCACCTTCCTGCCCGTCCTACAGGACCCCAGCGCCACCACAGCGCTCACCGAGCACATTTTGCACTATATGGTACAGAAAGGTATGATCTCTCTGCAACTCCACCCTCCACCTCCACCCTCCGCCTCCAGCTCCTCTCTGCCTTTCACTGGTGGTGATTTTATGAGGCCACTTGCTTTCTGTTTTCTTTTATTTCTCTCTCCTGTTCATTTCTGTTGCTCTCTTTGCCATGACTGACTTTATCTCTCTCTTACACTCTCTCTCTCCTCTCCCTCCCTCCCCCTCTCCCTCTCTCTGTCTAGGATACTACAGGTCTCTGTATGTCTTGGTGAATCATAAGTTACCGTCGAGTCTGGAGTACACGGACGCGCCTTCTGTTCCTCTGGCACACACACTGCTGCAGCACACACTCAACCCTCTGCACTTTACTTACTCCTCCTGCCCTGAAGGAGCCAGGTAAACACACACACACACACACACTGCTGCAGCACACACTCAACCCTCTGCACTTTACCTACTCCTCCTGCCCTTAGGGAGCCAGGTAAACACACACACACTTCCCTGAGCAGACCATGTTTCCTAACACATGACAAGGATTTGCATCTCATGTTCTGAGCACTGGTCCTGTCTGTCATACACACCTGTACATAACCAAAAATCACCCTCTGCATCGCTGTTAAATGGTCTCCCTGTTGGATGGTCTCCCTGTTGGATGGTCTCCCTGTTGGATGGTCTCTGCTGTAGGTGTACATGGAATGTGTGTGTGTCGGTGTGATTATATACGAGAGAGAGGAGAGCAGTAAATATTTTGGTGTGTTTATAGTAGGCAGTAAAGGTTAGGTTGGCTTTTTGACTAGAGCTGTGATGTTTGCTTAGTTTGGGTTGCCATTCAGAGGTGATGTGTGAGCATCACCCCTGTTTATCCCCCCAGAACACCAGTGTGAACAAAGCTTTTCTCACACACACACACAGAGATGTGGTCGTCTGCTCTGTGCATTCCGGCTGTTCCTAAGATGAGTTTTAGAAAATGCTCCAGCACTCTTGGATTCTGGTTATGGTTCTGTCTCACTTGTGCAGGTACAGATCAGATTAGGAGGCTGCAGGTCCCAGTCCAGCTGACATCACACTGTTTGTTGACATTTAACACGTATCTTTACTTGAAGTCAGGCTGGAGGTTTAATACTGTACCAGATGTTACTGATCCCCAGCAGTACATACAGGCTGGAGGTTTAATACTGTACCAGATGTTACTGATCCCCAGCAGTACATACAGGCTGGAGGTTTAATACTGTAC
>JAOYMR010000016.1:12175853-12191891 GCA_025802075.1 Tenebrosternarchus preto | reverse complement strand
ACACACAGAGATATAAACACAGAGGGAGTGATATAAACACACAGAGATATAAACACAGAGGGAGCGATATAAACAGAGATATAAACAGATGTAAACACGGAGATATATAAACAGATGTAAACAGGGAGATAAACACACAGATATAAGCAAAGAGATATAAAAACAGAGAGATATAAACACACACAAAGATATAAACACATATAGAGAGCTTGTGATATGATGGTAAACCATGATAAAAGGCAAAGTAATAATCATGATAATAAATGTTAGCACATGAGAACAGTTAAAGCTACTTACATGTTGCATGTGCTGATTTTCAGTCTGGAAAAAAAGTAAACAGTGAGCCGAGCCCCTATGTGCAGCTCGCAGTGGATCAGAAGACCTACGAAAGCAAGGTGAGAAGAACACGCTACTGAACATCACAGCAACACTACTGAACAGTATGGAACATCACAGCAACACTACTGAACAGTATGGAACATCACAGCAACACTACTGAACAGTATGGAACATCACAGCAACACTCACTGTAACAGTACTGAACATTACAGCAATGCTCACTGTAACAGTACTGAACATCTGCAACACTAACTAACAGTACTGAACATCACCACAACACTCACTGTAACAGTACTGAACTTTAAAGGAGAATGTGCACTACTGCTCAGGTACGCTACAGGACATGTGACCCCTTGTGGGAAGAAGCATTCCACTTCCTGGTTCATGACCCCCATACTCAGGTGCTTCAGGTGGAGGTACGACACTGGACTCATGCACTCTCTCTCTCATTTTCTCTCACTCTCACTCACTCATTCTCTCTATCTCTGTCTCTCTCACTCTGTCACTCTCTCTTTCTCACTCCCTTTCCTCTTTCTGCCTTTCTCTTTCCCCCATCTCGGCCCCTGCTGTCTCCTTCTCTCTCTCCTTTTCTCTCTCACACACGCACACACACACACACACACACAGCTTGTACACTATACCCCCCCCCAATTCAGTCTTACTCTTATTTAAAGCAATGTGCTGACTTATCACAGCGCTGAGAGTGAGAAACACTAACACTATTGAAATGAAAAACACCTTTCTAAATATAGAACTCTGCAGAAATAAAACGCATTTTATAACAGTGATGTGAAGTCATGCCCTTTTAACAGGTAATAAACAGCATCCAGAAAAAGGGAGAATATAAACACGATGGTAGGAGTCTGTTCTGGTTTGTGTGACCTCATATCTCGCACTACGTCTGCTGCTGTGAAACCTGCACTGTTCCTGAAACACAGTCAAGTGTTTTGTGTTTTGTTTTGACACGTTCAGAGCAGCACATAAAGGAATGTAATACAGTGATACCGATGTAATACAGTGATACAGATGTAATACAGTGATAGATATCCATATCTGTTTGTGTTCACTCTAAAGACTAATGCATTTTGATTCATCACTATTTGAAGTGGAAAGGTTGTGCCTTGATTGCATTTCAAGGTGGGTTATGTTGAACTCTTGACTCCCCGTCTATCATGTTTCATGTGTCAGAGTTCAAACGATGTGAAATCAACAAGAGGCTTTTCCTTTCGTCCTTGTACTGATTCTGCAGTTTACTACTGAAAATGGTGTCGTATTTGTACTATATGACCCTTGTTTCCACTGTTATCATCGCATTTCAGTTTGGCACAATTTCCTCTCTAAATAGAACAAAGTGTAAAAATGCACAGACAGAGGAGGACCAAGGACGTGTGAGTGTGTGATCCCTCACAGTAACTGTCATTGCCATTTCAGGTAAAGGATGATAAACACAGGTGCATGCTGGGAAGTGTGCAGGTGCCATTGGCGGCTCTGCTAGCTGATGAGGACATGGCATCAACCCAGCAGCTCCCTCTCAACAACTCTGGACCCAACAGCACACTCAGACTGAAGCTGGCGCTCAGGGTGTGTGTGTGTGTGTGTTCATACATGCACGTGTGTGTTGTGTGTGTGTTCATGCATGTGTATTCATATTTGTGTGTGTGTGTGTTCTAGATTCTCTGTCTGGTTAAGGACACTGCATCCACAGAGCCCTCGTCGGTTCAGATCCAGCGCTCTAGTCAGAGTGCTGGGCTTCCTACACACCGTGCTGAGCTCTCCAGAAACCCTCCCAGTCCTGCGCCGGACACCAGCAGCCCTGTGGCCTCCCCAGCCCCTGCGTCCCCCCCGGCCACACTCACCCCTCTAGCCCGCCGCCCTCCCCAGGGCAAGAGGGGTTCGGACGCCTCGCCTGTTCGCCTGGCCGAGGTCGGCTGGAGGAGCTCTGCCTCGGACCTGAGCAGCGTGCAGAGGTTGCAGTCCCACAGAGACTCCACTCCCAGCCTGGCCTCAGACACATCACTGCCTTCTGCTGGCCTGGAGCTGCAGCACAGGCTCACACAGCTACAAAAGTGAGCACACACACACTCACAGTATCACATGCACACACACCACACACACACAAACACACTGGCAGGGGGCCCCACACACACACACATACACACTAACACACAAAGCATTAATTACAAACACAAACTCACACATACCGATATATACTTGTACACATACAAACACAGTCACTACTACCTGGTAAAACGTGTGTGCGTGTGTGCGTGTGCGTGTGTGCGTGTGTGGGGCCCCCTGCCAGTGGCTCTGCCCCCAGCCTGACTCCTCTGGGGGAAGTACAGCTCACCATCAGACACAGCTGCCAGAGGAACAAGCTCATTGTGGTTGTACATGCCTGCCGGTAAGAGACACACACACAAATACAAATATACACATCCACACGGAATCACAAACACACACTCACACTTACAGACTCTTTCATACACACACAAAAACATACACACACACTTTCTTCCACCAGAATGAGGACCAAATAAAAGAAAGTGGTGACTGAGGACCCCAGTTAATTATACATTTTGAAGTGTGTTTTGCCTCTAAAGGTTAACCTTGTGAGGCTGATGTACATGCATGCGCATAACATTTTTTATTATCTTTTTGATTAATATATTTGTGATAATGTGGTGTACAGTTATGGTTCAAACACTTCCTGAACCTGTAGAATCCAGCTTTTTGATTTTGTATAAAATAGGAGTTAAGAGCCTATAAAGAGGCTATGAATAGAGATTAAAGTATTGAATAGAGATTAAATCTCTATGAATAGAGATTAAAGTATTGCATCATCTTCCTCTCATTGTGTGATTCGTGTGTTTGTGTGTCACTAAGCTCTTACCTGTCTACTCTCACCATGTAGGATTGGTGAATTTGTCAGTTTGTGTAAAACTGACCATTAAGACCACCTTTACATCACTAAGGATTTAACCCTCATGTTGGAAAATCTTCCTTCTTTACTCAGTCATTATATAGCTAGATAAAATTTTGCACAAAAAGCACCTGCTGAAGTTGCCGCAGTGATTATGGGAAGCTGTGATGAAGGTAACACTTTAGAGCTTTAGTGTGATTACACTGATGAAAATAAATGTGAAAATGTGCACATTTGTAGATGTGTAAATTAATTTTATTTTACAGTATCCCTATAATGGTTGACTTAGATATGGTTAAATATAGGTATGAAGTCAGCTAAGTAGGTAGCTAAATAAACTACACTGACAGCTACTAGCTAGCTACGTAAATGTTGATTTGTGGGAAAAGGGGTTTGATACCTTTGATGAAAAATATTTAGAAAGTAGAAGATGGGTAAATGAATTGTGTTTTACAGTTTGAATAAAATGGAGTATTAGGCACAAAGTCAGCTGCTAGCTAGCATTAACTGTAGTGGGTCAGCTAATAGCTAGATGCTGCTTTGTGCGAAGTGCATAGAATTATTCATCTCTTCATGATATTCATAATTCGTTTGTCAAAATTGACTATCCAACAGTAAAAGTTTACTTTGTAAAACGTTCTTTGTGTGAAAGTAAGCTTCACTTACAAATAGTTTAGCTGAGCTGATGTTTTGGGCACAGGAATACTGTTATGAGCAGACTTTTTGCCATTTTTGGTTATAATTGTTATAATGTTCACATGAAGTTTCATATGTAACTTGATGTATTGATACTCCATGAAGCTTGATAGGTAATTTAACGTCATCATTCAGTCACATTTCAGTCCATCTGGGGACTGATTTGGGGACAGACACACTTTTTCTCACTAAACAGTTTTATAAAATAATAGTTTAGACATGTATTGCACATTTCCATACTATATTATTCATATATTCCACTGTTTTTGTGAATCATACCGATATATAGCCATATTATGTATTTATATAGTGCTCCAAGTCAAATGGTATCTAATTTGGGAGAGAGCTAAGATTGTTCTGAACATATGAAACACATGCATATTTGGTTGTAAAGGCATAACACACAAACATAAACACACACACACACACACATATATATACTTTCAACATAGAAAGGTGCTGTATATATTAAGCTTATTATGATCAAGACTGTCGTGCTGATTTTTATAAGCTGTTATGCTCATATTCTTTACGTTTTTGAGATGCTTTTGGAGGGAACAAGCCACAGTATCCTTGGTTTCATCCTTGTTCCTTTTCTTTTCTTCTGTCCTTTCAAGCTCACTGGTGTTGAGCATGAAACATGAGGTCCTTCCACTTCTGCCTTAAAACATCTTTGAACTTCTTTGCTTTTTTTTTTTTTATCAGTTTCCAGGGTTTTCACACCAAGAACATCACATCATATATATGTACATCACATCATCACATCTCATATATATATATATATATAGTATATATATATATATAAAGTATATATATATGTGTGTGTGTGTGTGTTTATGTTTGTGTGTTATGCCTTTACAACCAAATATGCATGTGTTTCATATGTTCAGAACAATCTTAGCTCTCTCCCAAATTAGATACCATTTGACTTGGAGCACTATATAAATACATAATATGGCTATATATCGGTATGATATATATATATATATATATATATAGGAAACAAAAATCTTCACCATTAAAGCAATACAAGTTTTTCTCTTTTTTTCCTGCACTTCTGTATTTCTTTCTAATGTACTAGGGTTAGGGTTAATAATTAGGGTTGGGGTTAATAATTAATGTACTTGCGTCTGTGATCATCAGTGTCATGAGTGTGAGGGACATGGTCTTCACCCAAATTGTCAGGAGTGTTGCAGCAAGTCTTATATATGATATATGGCAGAAAATTGACAAGTTACCATCAGCTAATTAATTTTACAGTACACAGAACTGTCTTCAAAAAAGATTAGTAACCTTGCAACTTATTGTATGTGGCAATGACTTGGAACACATCTATGATGTATAATATATAGGCGAGCTGAAGATGGAAGAAAGAGAAGAACTGCAAATAACTGAGAAACTGCATGTGCTAGAAGGTACAGTCCAAACGTCAGAAAATTCTTCTAAAATGAAACCATCATGAAGATGCTCACGATGCAGAATCCGTGGTGTTATTTTACCTCTAAAGGTTTTTGGATGTGGAGAGACTATCTGTGCCAGAAATGTCGAAGCTATTCACTGTCAACTGGCTCCTGAAGAGAAGATTGGAATCTTCCAGTCCAGTGTACTGCGGGAGATTAATCTTATTTAACTTATAACTTTTTCTGCACATTCTCTTTCTGGATTTTCTATTTTCTTAAATGTAAAGTGTCCTTGGGTTTGGGGAAGGCACTAAGTTGAACCCTGCAATCTCCATATCAGTAAAGTTGTATCTTCTCTATTATTATTATTATTTATTTATTTATTTAAAAAAATTTTTTACATTAAACCCAAGGCACACCTTTTTTCCCACACTTCACCTAAAAGATTGAAAGAATGTGATGCTTATTCATCACATAATCTTGTTTGAATATCTTTGTCCTGTGTACTTCTGTGTTGTTGCTCGGTAATTTAATCATCCACAGTGAGATCTGTATGTGTGCTTCTGCAGCTGCCTTTATTGATTTGCTCCAATGCTCTGAACTCACTTGTCACTCACAACTCATATTAAAAGGCACATTTTAACACTAACCATAATGTTGATTGCTAGGGTTAGGGTGCGGGTTAACCCTAACACTCTTAACCTTTGTGCCATTGACTTTTTTATCTGTGATCATAACGTCATTCATCTGTAACGTGTTGTTATTTAGCCCCGGGGTTTAGTCCTGAGTCTCGTGAAAGCTCCTTTGCGGCAGCTATTGCACCTCAGGAGGAAACTGCTCTGATGCTCATTTACTTACTTTAACTAAAAAGATCATGAATTACAAGGAGGCCCACAAGAAAGCCAAGTCAGACTACAATGCCACTGTGGTTGCCAAGGAAACATAGAGCTGTCTTCTCTACTGACAGATCTCTGCTCCAAGTTTTAATGAATTTACAATGTGTGTGTGTATAACATCAGCAATCAGCTTGAGCTATAGCTGCTTCACTTCTCAGCTTTTATTAAAGCAGCCTGTCATCTGGATCCCATTCCCACTTGACTAAAGCAGGTCTTCCCTCGGTCTGCCATCTTATGACTGAAGTGATTAATGCTTCTCTTTATTCTGTATTTGTTCCTGTATTCCTGAAATCTGCAATCACAAACGTTCTTAAAAATCCAGTGATTGTCCCTGAGGACTTTAAGAAGCACATTTCTACTTATGAGTTATTTCATAACTTTTGAATGTGCTCTGGCAGTCCAGCTGAAGGAACATCTATCTTCAGTAGCTTATTTGAAAGGTTTTAGTCTTAGTCTTTAGTCTTGGGTTTAGAGTTAACCATGACTTGGTCAGAGATAGAAATGAGGTAGCAGCTGACTCTGAGATGCTGAATGTACTTGGATCTCCTGGACATCTCCTCTGACATCTTTGACACAGTATGTCATAACGACATGCTTTCTAGACTTGAACATATGGTTGGCATCACAGATAGAAGCACTTGTGTGTTTTGTCTATCATTTACGTCACTGATAAACAACATCTTGGGTTAAGTTAGATCTCCCTAATCCGTTCTTGGCCTACTACTGGTTACTATACACATACTAAATCTAGGTAACATCATGGTCTCTTGTTCCACTGTTATGTGTGTTACACATATTTTAATTGAACATGCTGCCACGCTGTGCCTGAACTGATTGCCTGACTGACATAACATCTTGGATGCCTTTTTTGTAAATTAAACTGACAAATCTGAGGTGATGTTAGGGACTTCTCCAACTACCCTTAAGAAAATTTGACAGAAAAGTCCCAGATTTTATCACCTACTCACTTATCCTTATTGTTTTACACTCTGCTATTGGATTTGTCACATTACAAAGACTGTCATTTTCATCTTAGGATCATTTCTAGATTGTGGTGTTCTCTTTCTCATGCAGTAACTGAGATGTTTATCCATGCATTTATTACTGCTAGACTGTATTATTGCAGGCTCCCATGTGCAGAGGGTTATTCATCTACACTGACACCAGACCATGGAAACATATAACTCCCACATTCAAATGTAGCCAATATGAAAATATCTTGAACTTTGCAAAAAAAAAATTTTTTAAAGACTTTATTGCATTATGTTCATGCAGAGGTTAAAGAGGAGCAAAGAGCAATTTTATGTGTCACCAAATCATGTGGAGATTTTTTTTTTATGCTTAAGTGAAAACTGAGAAAATTCAATTATAATATGGTAACATGATTAGGAGGTAATTACAATGTGAAAAAGAGAGGACAAATTGTCAAATTGTCCTCACTTCACTAAAATGTCCTCACTCAATAGGTCATTTGCACGGGTCTTCATCCAGATAGTAAGACAGACACTCTCACACACAAAAACAGACTCACACAAACACAGTGACTCTGCACACACAAACTCTCTCAGTGTCTCAGGAAAATTTCAGTGTCTTGTTTTATGCAGGTAAACCAGGACTGTATCACGCTGATAGTTGTTCTGAGTCCAGAGGCGCGTGTGTGTGTGTGTGTGTGTGTGTGTGTGTGTGTGTGTGTGTGTGTGTGTAGTAATCTGATTGCTCTGGGGAAGGATGGTTCAGACCCCTACATCCGCCTGTACCTGCTTCCAGACAAGAGCCGGAGTGGTCGCAGAAAAACCACCACCATCAAGAAGACCCTGAACCCAGTCTATGACCAAGTGTAGGAACACACTCACACACGCACACACACATCTGTTATCACCACCAAGAAGAGCCTAAACCCAGAAAAAAAAAACTAAAATATGAATATATGCAGAATTACTTACACTTTAGCAAAATTCACTCATTGGGTATATGTGTGTCCATACATGTGTGTGCGGGTGTGTGTGGATGGGTGGGTGTACATGTGTGTGTGGGGGTGTTTGTGTCTAGGTTTGAGTTCATCGTGTCTGTGGTGGAGCTGCACAGGAGGACTCTGGATGTAGCTGTGAAGAATGGAGGAGGACTGCTGTCTAAAAACAGAGGACTTCTGGGCAAGGTATATACACACACACGCCTGCAGTTATTGCAGTTATTGTCTCATGTTTCTCGGATTTGTCATTAAGTTGTCACTGTGCTGTAGGTTCTTGTGGACCTGACAAATGAAGACATTTCTAGAGGATGGACGAAGTGGTACCTCCATTATACACACACACACTCACACACACACACAGACGTTCAGTCCTGTTCTCATTAATGGTTTTGGTTTTGGAGACACAGCTCTCTCTTGTAACTATGTCTCTCTCTCTACCCTCCTCTCTCTCGCCCTCTTCTTTCTGTCTCACCACTTTCCTACTTTCTGTCTCCGTCCCTCTCTCTTTCCTCCCCTTCTCTCTCTATCTCTCTCAGGTATGGGCTGACTGCAGATGGAAGCTGTGTGTCTGTGTGACAGTGGCAGATGTGCTAATGAGGAGTTTTTAGTGTGGGACGGAGCACCCTGGAGAGGAGCGGCTCTACCAAACACCACTCTACCCAACCCATCCCACCGAACAACACTCTACCATACTGTATACACACATACATACTGTATATACACACACATTGTATATACACGCGCACACACACACATACATACTGTATACACACAGACTGTCCCAATGACCTGTTATCTCATGTTTATCTGTTACACAGACTGTGTATCTATATGTTTACATGCACCTTTCATATCCTGCAATTAAAGATTAGCATGCATCAGCCAAAGCTTCAGGGTCAGTAAGGCAAGGCACAGTCACCAAACGGCACGACCCCTAACAATCACCAAACACCACGACCCCCAACAGTCACCAAGCGCCACAACCCCTAACAGTCACCAAACACCATGACAAACAGAACCCAAACAGCTGAACCCTCTCTGCTGGATTTTGTGCCTTGATTTCATACTCTTCAAGGTTGATTATGTAAATATATGTAGTTATGCACTTTTAAGATAATACTGTCAGTTTGAGACTAACCCTAGATTTGTACTGCTGTATAAATTCTGGGCAGAATGAAATATTTTTAGTTTTTGTTTCTTCTTTGTTGCTAGGGAACTGTTGCATTGTTGGTATAAGAAAACACTGTTTGCCAAAGAGCAAGAACTCCAGCTCTGCTCAGACCCAGGGTCCCGGTCCTGCAGATGCTGGACGGGCTCTGAATCATCCTGTAGTCCTGCAGCACCTTCACTCCTCTTCCTTTAGGACTGCTTTGTTTGACTTGAGTGATTGCTTGTACTAGGTTACCATGACAACCTGCTGTACATAAAGAAGATTTGTGGAGCATTTATAGGTTTTGCTTCATAACCTTAAAACCTTTGTTTTCAAAGTATCTTTTAGTTTTGCTCACTGAAACCTGTGTGTGGGGTTGAGCAGATACATCATTTTACAGAAATATAAGCTTAATTTTCTGAAAGGGGTGGAGCTTTATTTTCTATGAGTGTTTTAGGATGACTGATCACAATTCTCATGCATGCCTTCTGTGATGATGTCCTGGTGATGTCGTAATGACGTGTGAAGGGAAGAAGATTCCCTCCTCCCTGCTGCTCCGTGTTTGTGATGATCTCTTGATCTCACAGCGGCATTTCTTCAGGCCGTTTCCATGTCTCTGTGCTCATAGGAAAGGATGAGCACCTCAGCAGTGTTGCACGGCTCTGCACGGTCACTGGGTGGTGGTTCTCCTCCCGCTCTCGTTTGCTGAGATGCTGGTGTCATCATCCTCCAGCTGGAGTTGACCACAGCTGGAGCTTCTCTGGTTCTGAAGAGAAATTTAAAAAAATTATCACATATGTTAATAAAGATTCACCTCTGATTCTCTTCCGGGTTTATGTGTCTGAGAATATTGTGTGGTAAGATGATATCTTGGTAAGATGATTTCTGTCAGCTTTTGTCTATGAAAAACTGCACAATTCCAAACCAAAGGGTTTCTATTTGAACCCAGTCCATAATACTATGAGAGTATACTGTTATATTAAGAGTGGGATTACACACATACAAACAATGAAAAGGCTCCTAGGGACGTAAGAACTGGTGACGTAAAGACAGGTCATATTGAAAGCTCTTCAGAGAATGCAGGCTTGCTTTTCGTGGGACGCAAGTTTTGCATTCAGTAGGTTTGTAGCAAAACACGTCAGCGTCATCTAGTGGACATCAAATGTCATGAGAGCTCTGCTGGTTCGGTGTGCAGTTAACTGGTGCATTCATTTATTCGACTCATAAAAACAAATAAATATCAATAAACAGTATGTCGCATCCATTAACCTTTAATGTTGGAAATGCTAACAACAATGAAAATGTAATGTTGGTAAAGCTTTAAGAAAAAATACACTTAACATTAATTATACAAAGACAGCCGCATTGTAGTGATTACCGCTACAACAATACAACAGGAGACGACTAAATGGATAAACCTGTATTTGGAGTGTTTTCTTAAATAACAAGCTCTTAAATAGACCGTCGCACAGTACCACACAAGTTCTTAAGCGCTTCTTAGATAGACCGCCGTGTAATGAAGGTTCTTATGCGCTTCGCTTCGCGTTATACAGGACAGGTATACCACGGAATATCCTCAGATCGTCTAGGAAATATGCATTTTACGTTACAGTTAGCTGCAGCCAGCCCTTACCTTAAAAGAGAAAAAAACGATATGCCGAGTTCTTTACCATCCCGTCCAGCAGGTGGCAATGTAATTTAGCGTAAAAACAACAAAGAAGACGTTTATCCGTGCATCATCACCCTGTTTCAATTTTGCGCGGGGCTACGGTAACTGGCTCGCGGGCTCGTTGGGTGAGCGCTTGCTGTTTGCAAACAATCTGCTAAGTTGCAAATATAAATACGCCTTATACGTTTTCACGGGAGCTTATGGTTCTGTAGACTTGGTTTTTATACGGTCCTGTACGCTTTGAGTGCAGTTTATTAAAAGTCGTCGGGCAAAAAGGTTGTTCAGGTTTGACGTGTATTTAGCCAACATCGCTATCGGAGCGTCGTTTTTAATTTACGAATCCGTTCGATTCATTTTCTCTGTTCGACTCATTTTGTGTATTCTGTCTGGTCGTGTTGCAGTTTAAGTTGCTTGTGATTTTGAACCGAGAAGATGTCAAAAAGAAAGGAGTTCCTGGATTCAGTCCATCCGGATAAAGTTGAGAAGTTTCTCAATTTCATTAAATTACACGTATGTACAAACTTCGGCCACTCTATAATAACTTTAATGATTTGTTTTTGATTCTGTGGACCTTGTGTTATCTAACCCTACAGTGTTACGCAATGAAACTAATTTTTACCTTCATAATCGGAAAAAATGTGGATTATTAAAATCTAGATTATTAATATTACACGTTAAGAAAGACCTGCGCTGATGAATGAACGCTGTGCGATGCCTGTGAGGTTTGTGTCTTGCGCGTGTGCAGAACGACGGCTCGGATCCGTTCGACCTGAGCGAGCTGGTGCACGAGCTACAGCGGACCCAGAGGGTGGAACTCTGGGCAAGAGTGGCCGCGTTAATGCGGCTCGCGCTGGAGGCCTACCCGCCCGACCGCTGGGTCACGAGCCTCGACGATGACAGCGGAGACGAGATGGAGGTGGAGGTGTCGGCCGACCTGGTGCGTTTAGCGCTGCTGCGTTATGACAAAAACAAAACTACACTGAATTCATCCTTCAGGCGGAGTTTCTGTCAAACTGTCACTAGAAGCTCGGCTTTAGTTAATGTTGTGAACACTAGGCGGCGCGTTAAACCCGCGCACGCGATCTGTCCCAGTAGTCACTGACCAACGCTGGTAAAAATACATGGGGTGCATGAATTAAATGAGGCCGTTTCCCTCCGTTTACAGACACACACCATGGCTGTGCTGGGCGGTTCCACCCTGGTGTGTACGGTGTCTGTGGGTGTAGTGGATGACGGAGAATACACTGATCTGCTGGGCTGTGTTCAAATGCTCAACAGTAAGGATTTGTGTGACCAACCGAGCTGATAGAAGTTTGATCACAGCAGTAATGTTTCTCTTCGGTAACGTTTCTCTTCTTTTCATGCTGATGTTTTTGGCGCTGCACTTTTTTTCTCCAGGTATAGAGAGTTATTTGCCACTGTCTGAGATGCCCCTGCAACAGGCTATTCATTGGCTGTTTGAATGTTGGTGGAGGCGGGGTCTGCGTGGGAAGGAGGAGCTTGGTTGGACTGCCTTTGTCATTTGCCTGGAAAATACAGTTACACTCAAGAAGCCGGTAAACTGCAAAACAAACGCCTGTAAATTGACCCCCTGTGTCTCCACTGGCTGGTTGTACTGGCTTGGTACCATAAGACTATCTTCTGGTAGTATTCCAGCTTGGAGTACATGAATTCGGGTCTATCTGAGCTACACTAGATATTCCATGTATCCCTAAGCACTCTGTAAGTCGCTCTGGATAAGAGCGTCTGCCAAATGCCAGAAATGTAAATGTAAATGAAATGTTGTACTTGTGTCTCTTACTGTGACTTTCAGTCATTCCAGAGCTCACAAGATGCCCTGTGACCAACCGCTCTGTGTTTCTTTAGAAGAGTAATGGTTTCATTTCTGTGCTGTGCTGTTTGTGCTGTATTCATGCAGTGTTGTGCTGTTTCTGAGCTGTTCTCAGATCAGTGAGCTGTTGATATGCTGTTTCTGTGCTGTTCTCAGATCAGTGAGCTGTTGATGTGCTGTTCTCAGATCAGTGAGCTGTTGATGTGCTGTTTCTGTGCTGTTCTCAGATCAGTGAGCTGACCCGGCTGCATGGCCTGCGGGAAGTGCTGCTTACTGTAGACTTTCAGTCGGAGCGAGGACAGAGTGTGGCTGACCCTCTACTGCAGTGCTTTCTCAGTGCTAACCACATCAAACGGGAGGAGGTGTGTGTGTGTGTGTGTGTGACTGATTCCAACACAACTGAGACCATGTTCTAGAGGCTTTATCAGACAGGATGAAGAAACTGTATGTAAACAGAGTAAACATGGGGAAGTTTTCATGTTGATACTGAGTTGTGTTCACTCTTTTTTTGAACAGGAAATGTCTTAAGTCTCAGTTGTTTGGAGATTCTGTACTTTTTGGAAACTTCTGGAAAATCGAAAATATATATATTTAAAATGACCCAGACATTGAATAGTCTGTGTGTTGGGGCAGCTGTTGTTTATGGCGTTTGGTTGGTGCTTTTTATCTGTAGTTTACAGTTATGACTGAACACATCTTGAGCCACTGAGGGTTAATGGTGTTGCTTAGGGGCCCAACAGAGGGGGAGCCTTCTGATTACTAGCTGAGTGCCGTAACCACTGAGCTACCACCGGCATCACGTCGCAGGGGGATTGTAGCAGGGAGTGTGTGCGTGTGTGCATGTGTGTGTGCATGTGCGTGAGTGTGTGTGCTGGGAAAGCTTTGTAGCCTGTGTGTGTATGTCTTCTAGGGAAAGCGTTTTCTTGCGTTCCTTTTTGGTTGGGACGTGGCTTTTATCAGGATGATCCACGAGACCATCAAGAACCAGCTGCCTTTTTTCTCCAAGTGAGTCTGGCCCCTCTGAGTCTCTGAGAGCAGCGTGCTGTTCTCAATCCTCAGAGCTCCACACAGGCTGATCTGGTGTCAGCGTCGGCAGGGCTGACCGTGTGCTGTCCTGCAGAGCCGATGCTGTGGACGTGGCGGAGGTGTACTTCCGAGCGTGGAGGAAGGCCGACTCCCCGTTCCTGGAGGAGATCGAGACATCCTGCGTACAGGACCTCATGCAGCACGCCCTGATGCTACCCCGCGCCTCACCCGTCCACTCCAGAGTCCGGCAGGTCAGCCTTACTTCTGGTCCCAGTGACTGGGGGTTGCAGTGGAGCTGTATTTAATATTATTTATATATTTAGTTTCTGTGTAGCATAAACTGGAGTTTAAAGTACCAGAGAGAAAGGGTTATGGCCCCTGCTTGCTGACATCATTTCCTGTTGTGCAGATCCTGACCTACTTCCACCAGCAGAAGTTCCGTCAAGGCGTAGATGAGATGCTACACCGCCTCTATAAGCCCATCCTGTGGAAGGCGCTGAAGGTGAAACCCCAACCCTGACTACATCTCCCCACAATACACCACCCAACCCTGACTACATCACACCATCCAACACTGACCTCCACACCCCACCTCACCCACCCCTGATATCCCTGACCTACACAATTTTTTGAATGTGTTTCTTGAGAATGTGTGTGTGTGTGTGTGTGTGTGTGTGTGTGTGTGTGTGTGTGTGTGTGTGTGTGTGTGTGTGTGTGTGTGTGTGTGCGCGCGCGCGCCCAGGCGGTGAATATGGAGGTGCGGGCGAACGCCACACTTCTCTTCACAGAGGCATTTCCTGTCCAGGACCCGGGCATGAGCAGCGAGAGGGTGGATGAGCTTGTCCAGAAACAGCTCGACATGCTCTTTGTGAGTGGCTCTTACAGACCTCCTATAACGGTGTTATAACATGCTCTTTGAGTGGCTCTTACAGACCTGCTATAACGGTGTTATGCTCTTTGTGAGTGGCTCTTGCAGACCTGCTATAACAGTGTTATAACATGCTTCACTGACTCAATCATTATAACAATGTTGTTACACTCTCTCTCTTTTCAAGACAGAATGACTTCAATGCTAAATAAGTTGTTCCAAGAGTGATGGAATATGCTGCCTGATTTAGAACAGTGTTATGACCTCCTTAGCCTTTGCAAATGTTTTAACGGTGTTGGAACACACTCCTTCAGCGCTATAATAACAGGCTTTTAACTCTGCCATTATTTTCAAACCTTTTTCAGGACCCTCTTTGCTTTATGTTATACTTTCCAAGTCATCACTGGTTGAGCTTGTTAAATAAATCTGCTTCTCCTGCTCCTCTTGGGCGGTGTTGCTCTTGGCGCCCCCTGCAGGCCCTGCTGGAGGATGTGCGGCCGCTGGTTCGTTCCACGGCTGTGCTGGGAGCATGCTCAGTGCTGGCGCGCTGCTGGGAGCTTCTCCCCTCCGTCGTCATCACCGACCTGCTGAAGAAGATCCTCCAGGTCGCCACGGATACCAGCTCCCCTGATAGCCGCTGCTCTGTCTTCATGGTGAGGCTCATGATCTTGGTCACAGGTCAGAGGTCAAACTGAGGCATAAAGTCTTCAGACTCTAATCTCACTCCAGTAAGGGATCATGTGCCATAACATGATCATTTGATACTATACAGTATCTTACTTAATACTTAATATAGTATCTTACTTAATACATAATACAGTCTTACTTAATACTTAATACAGTATCTTACTTAATAATTAATACAGTATCTTAATACTTAATACAGTATCTTATTTAATACATAATACTTACTGTTAAGTATTATGTATTAAGTATTATGTATTATCTTGATACATACTTAAGAAATCACACTGTAAAATTAACTAGAAGATTTATTACTTACTTTGCAACTTCTCCTACTGAAAGTCTCTAGATCTGCACATCAAATAAGTTGTTGGTTCTTTCTGTGGAAACTTCTTGTCTGAATGATTGGTAGCACATGGTTTGTTTAATACTCTAATTGGGCAGCTGAGGCAGTGTGAAGTATTCCATGAACCAAAGTGCTGCCCAATCAGAGCAGAGTATTCCACCAACCATGTGCTGCCCAATCAGAGCAGAGTATTCCACCAACCATGTGCTGCCCAATCAGAGCAGAGTATTCCACCAACCATGTG
>JAOYMR010000016.1:12142393-12155458 GCA_025802075.1 Tenebrosternarchus preto | reverse complement strand
CCCCCCCCCCCCCCCCCCCCCCCCCCCCCCCCCCCCCCCCCCCCCCCCCCCCGTCGGCCGATGCAAATACTGAGCAATGGAAGTCAAATCAAACAGTGATTGAAACCTTCATGAAAGATGTCTATCCTGCTATGCCATGTCTGCAGTGCTGGGTGTTTTATGTCTCTTACAGGAAAACGTTTCTCACGTGGGTGATGATTCCTGTCATTCCTGTCTTGCTGCTCTTTTGATGTTAGCAGCAGTACTAATTTTCACCTCATTGCTAAAAACCTCAGCTGTGCTTTTCAAGTCCAGAGATGATGCATCATACGGCTACATAGTTTCACAACAGCCCGTACTGTTAACACGCTAACGTCAGCCCGTACTCTTAACACGCTAACGTCAGCCCATACTGTTAACACGCTAACGTCAGCCCATACTCTTAACACGCTAACGTCAGCCCGTACTCTTAACACGCTAACATTGTCGCGTACTCAACACACTAACGTCAGCCTGTACTCTTAACATGCTAACGTCAGCCCATACTCTTAACATGCTAACGTCAGCCCATACTCCTTAAACATTAACGTCAGCCTGTACTCTTCATATGGTTCTCAGTGCAAACACAGAGTCACGCAGGATGCACTTTCCAAAACACAATCCTTGCCTCTCTCTCTTCCCCTCTCTCTCTCTCTCTCTCCATCCATCTCTCTCCGTCTCTCTCTCTTTTCCTCCCTCGCTCCTTCCATCTCTCTCCCTCCATCTCTCTCCATCTCTCTCTTCCTCCCTCGCTCCTTCCATCTCTCTCCCTCCATCTCTCTCCCTCTCCATCTCTCTCTCTCTCTTCTTCCCTGGAGAGCTGAACACTGCCTGATTCTGTCTGCAGTCTCATTTACATTTAAAGTGCCTTCCGACAGCTCAGAGTGTTCCACTAAGACCTGGCTGTGTCAAATATTACTGAGTCTGATCTGAGTCTGACTGCATTGTTGAGGCCTTCAAAATCTGATCTGAGCCTGACTCCATCTCTAAACCTTTCACAGTCTGATGACTGGCTGTATCTAACACCTTCCCAGTCTGATGTTAGATGACTGCGTCTCTGAGGCCTTCACAATCTGATTGTTGTCTGACTGCATCTCAAAGGATTTCAGTCTGATCGGAGGCTACTGCATTGTTTACACATTTTTAATCTGATCATTTTATTGCATTTTGGAGACGTGTGCAGTCTGATCTAAGATCTGACTGTTTTCCACTGATGTGAAAAATAGCTGGATAGTTTGATGTGGATGTCCACTCAACCACAGCAACACTGCAGTGATTGTAACACATGTAGAAATCACAATAACACTTCAGTGACCCTTACACTGACCCATACACATTCAGTAACCACAGCAACAGTGACCCTTATGCATACAGTAACACTGCAGTGATTGTAACACATGTAGAAATCACAGTGCTGGGCCTTACAAACTTGTTCCAGGTCAACCACCCAGCCTCTCCCAAGCCCATGTACCTTATATGTTGAGTAAACAGTGAACAGACAACATATGGGTTTCAACCTCCAGTTATACACTTATAAAACGCACATTTTACATATTCATACATAACAAAAATGCAAGGTACTTTAATAAACTGTGAAGCAGTATAATAGAAGGTCTTAGGCAGTAAATATTGGGCCTGTTTATCATTTTAAACCTTACTCCTGGTGTTGAATAATCTTTGGAACTGCACAGAACTAGGCTAAACACACGTCTGGCAAATGCAGGCATATTGTTAAGAAAAAAGTCTGGTTTGCTGGAAGAGTTCTGGTGAGGAAGTTCTGGTGGCTCCTGTGCCTGTACTGGTGTAACACCATCTCATGTTCACCATCAAATCAAATCAAATCAAATTTTATTTATATAGCGCTTTTTACAACACATGTTGTCACAAAGCAGCTTTACAATTGTATGGGTCCAGATCCCTAATGAGCAAGCCGGAGGCGACAGTGGCAAGGAAAAACTCCCTGTGATGGTGGGGATTAGGAAGAAACCTCGGGAAGACCGAGACTCAAAAGGGAACCCATCCTCCATTGGGCGGCAACCATCTCCTGTTCACCATTTCATGTTCATCATCTCATGTTCACCATCTCATGTTCAACATCTCATGTTCATCATCTCATGTTCACACCACAGAATGTTGAAGGAATAAACACATCCAACATCCTTCTGAAGTTTTGTCTCTGGGGTCGTCTTCCACAGCCCCATTGTGTTTTGTCTGTCTATCTATCTATCTATCTATCTATCTATCTATCTATCTATCTATCTATCTATCTATCTATCTATCTATAGATCTCTCTCTCTATCTAGATAGATAGATAGATAGATAGATAGATAGATAGATAGATAGAGGGAGAGATTGGGAGTGGGAGTGAGAGAGGGAGGACAGATTAAGTTTGATGAGTCCTCTCTGGTTGATTGATCTGGACTGTTGTACTTTAATGCCATGTACTGTAACAGTACAGGAGTGGGACTGGTGAGATTAAAATACTAATTAAAGCGTACAGGAGCCATCAGCTGGCCTCATTAGCATAGTGTTCACCTGGGAAAACTCACTACTGTTCCCAGGATGCCCTGCTCCTGTCTGCTCCACAGCTCTGTCTGTCTGTCTGTCTCCCAGTGGTACAAACCTGTCCCACTCCCCCTCTATCCATATTTCTCCTTTATTCTGTATTAAAGAGTAATGACTATCTCTCTCTTTCTTTCTTTCTTTCTTTCTTTCTTTCTTTCTTTCTTTCTTTCTTTCTTTCTTTCTCTCTCTCTCTCTGTAATGCTCTCATAAAGTAAATAAAGTCAATTATGATTTCACAGCATGTAATTCTTTTTTTCTTTTGTGTAAGTTGTACAAAGCCTTTTGATCCAGTCTCTTACTTAAATGTTTCAGGAAAACCAGCCTTGGCAAGTAGAGTACTTGGATGAATCAAAGGAGCCTCTCCTGTTAGTGTCTCCACTCTGTAACACGAGTTCTTCTAACAGGTCTTTGATTTTAAACAGAGACCTCTAATCATGTTACATTTGCACATCTCTATGTGTTTGAAGGCCAGTCTATTTGCGTTAAGTGCATTGTTGATTATAGAGCAGCACTCAGACAGAACAAGGGTTCATGCATTGATTCCAATAATTGCAAGGAGCTGCTCACAGACCTAATGGTGTATCGTCTGGTTACTAAATGTCTTGTTTGGTGGACTGTGTTGTTTACAAAAATATTTTACAGATCAGCTTTTTCAAAGTTTAATTATTAATTAATATTTTATTAACCTGGTTAATTTATTTACATTTTTGCCCTAGAAATTAAATCTTGACAAACTTGCAGCTTCTGTCTGTCTCTCCTTCCATTACACAGTTGAGCAGAAGGGAAGCTTGGAGAAAGAGAGTGGTGTGAAGATTCTGGAGGCGGGACTGAGTGATGTAAGTCTGGAGAAAGCACTGTTCCCTTTACCTTGTTCAGCTGTGATGACATGAAGCACTGCACTATTGTAAGATAATACAGAACCATATACACATACATTGTGCAGTGCAGTCGGTACAGTCAGAACAATACAGTCAGAACAGTACAGTCAGAACAGTAAGAACAGTACAGTAAGAACAGTAGAGTCAGAACAGTAGAGTCAGAACAGTACAATCAGTTACAGTACAGTCAGAACAGTATAGTCAGAACAGTCAGAACAGTACAGTGAGAACAGTACAGTCAGTACCATGGTGATGGGTGGTATTAAAACACACCAAAACTAAAGGCTTTTTCTGCTTTTAGTAAGAACAGCAGCCATCTTGCCTGAGACAATAGCAGGGTTAGACAATAGCAGTGTTAGCTAGAGTCTGAGTCTGCAGAGAGACATAAAGCAGCCATTAATATTCATAAATAAATTAAGTGAAGTGTATGTGTGTGCATGCGTTTGTGTGTGTGTGTTTGTGTGTAAGAGGGGAAGCAGGGCTTACATTCACACTGATAAATATTCATGAGCCATCTCAGAGGAGCTGAGAGTGTAATCAAGCTGGTATTGATGTGTCTGAAGTCTTTATGGTCCTGTTTTAAACAGCAGTCACTATAGAGTGTGGTCACAAACCCACTGTGTGAGGGAGACTTTATTTGGACTCCACAAACAAACAAACAAGGAGCTACTGATAGCAGTGCAACCACAGAGGCAAAGACCAGTGCCATATTTCCCGTATTCATACTGACAGATGTGTGCATCTCTTCCTCATTCCTTTAACCCACAGCTGCTGTTAAGATGTCTCAGTTAACACAAACGCAGATATTGATGGCTTGGTTTATTCTAGATCATGGGAAATACAAATTAAGATCCCCAGAGTAGCTCTACCTCTCTGTACCTTCCATGTAGCTGTTCATTGATCTTTCATAAGAGGAATTTTGAAACAGTTTTATGTGTAATCAAAGATATATAATTTTTAGTATTTTTGTTGAGGTAAAACAGAAAAAATGTGAGAAGGTGCGACTTTCTGAAACAGATGTTACCTGCTCATCCTGAACCTGTAAAAGCTACCATGAGGAAATCGGAGTCGTCTACACCCTCCCCGATCAGTTTGGGTGTTTGGCTGTTCAGACCCATTTCAAAAAGATGAGTCAGTTCGAGCGAAGCCGTGTGATCGGGTCGAGAGCAGCCGTGTGATCGGGTCGAGCGCAGCCGTGTGATTCTCTGTGGACAGACACTAGCAGTAGAACAGGACATGGGGCAGGATGCCACCTTCACCACATGTCCGATCATAAAGTGCCTGCCCTGACAGATCTGCCTCAGTCAGATTATCTGCCCTGACAGATCTGCCCCAGTCAGATGTAAGTGCTATTATTGTGAAACCATCACATCTACTCCAAGCTGTAGTGATAGGCCACACCCACTCACAGAGCAGAGGCATCCGGGGGTAAAATCACATGCCCTAGGGGTAAAATCACATGTCCTTTGCTGCATCACCCATTACCCAGAGTTCCAGACTCTCTATTCAGCATCAACACATTTTCACTGAGGGTTTCTGTGGCTGAGCAGCTGCACACAAGCCTCAAGATCCCAATCCCAATCCCAGGTGTAGCAGTGAAGGTGTTCCCTGTAATGATCCCAATCCCAGGTGTAGCAGTGAAGGTGTTTCCTGTAATGATCCTAATCCCAATCCCAGGTGTAGCAGTGAAGGTGTTCCCTGTAATGATCCCAATCCCAATCCCAGGTGTAGCAGTGAAGGTGTTCCCTGTAATGATCCCAATCCCAATCCCAGGTGTAGCAGTGAAGGTGTTCCCTGTAATGATCCCAATTCCAATCCCAGGTGTAGGATAATGTACACCATGCTGCACTTGGTGTGTGGAGCAGTGAAGGTGTTCCCTGTAATGATGAAGCACACTTCAGTCTGATGTATGAATCGCAGTTTGGAAGAACAGGAGAACCTACTGGACTCCACAGTGCTGGCAGTGAGGCTTGGTAGAGGAGGAATGAGAGGCAGAATGGATAAGGAGACCCAGTTCTTCAAGGGTTTGACCTGGTAGTTGCAGTGAAGGGCAACATCAGTGCAACAGTATACAAAGACATTTTAGAGAGTGACACGATTCCAATGCTTTTAGCATCAGAGTGCTGTTAGCATCACCGTGCTGTTAGCATCAGAGTGCTGTTAGCATTACAGTGCTGTTAGCATTGGATTTGATTCCATTTTATGGAAGGAAGGAGCTCTGTTATAATTCTACACTCTCTGTAATAACTCTGTTATAACTCTGTACACGCTCCCTCAGAACTTTCATTATATATCTTCTGCTCTTCTTTTGTTCGTTTGCGTTTGGTGTTTGACATTTAGGTAGTATGTATTTTCAGAAGAGCCAATCAATAAGAGTGTTAGGATTCCTCTTCTCAGCTATTACGCTTGACCAAATTCTCTCTCTCTCCCTCACTATCTCTCTCTCTCTCTTTCACTCTCTTCTCTCTTTCTCTTTTTCTCCCTCATTCCTCTAACTCCCTTTCTTTCTTTTTTCCTTTTCCTATCTCTGAAACATGTTTAAATATATTTAAATATGTTTAAATATGTTTACATTCCAGGAAAAATGTGACTTCAAAATGTTTTTATCAAATATTCTCAAAATAAAATATTGGAAAACGGTGTAAAGAATGGTGTGGAGAACAATGTAAAGAACAGTGTGGAGATCAGTTTAAAGAACAGTGTGGATAACATTGTGGAGAACAGTGTAAAGAACGGTGTGGAGATCAGTTTAAAGAACAGTGTGGAGAACCATGTGGAGAACAGTGTAAAGAACGGTGTGGAGAATGGTGTGGAGAAAAATGTAAAAAATGGTGTGGAGAACAGTGTGGACAACCGTATGGAGAACATTTCTTTAGTGTTGGGGGTCAGAGCTCTGATCGTGAAATGCATGCCTTTCCCTCTCCTCCTACCTAAACCAGGCTTGTGCTTAGACACCTGGGCATTTTGTCACACGTTTTACAAACTGTCTGAGAAGTTTTAATGACAGGGAGGTCCAGTAAAATGTGTGTATTATTTTTGTCACACAGGCTCAGGATTCCTGAGGTTGAGCAAGTGCAAATCGTGTGCCAGGATTCATAACAATGTGTAACAATTCAACAAAACTGTAAACAGTGGAATCAGGGATTGTTTTAGCGCACAGTGGTACAGAGCAGTGTTTGGTGTGAATCTCAGAAGAAGCTTTGTAACGGCGACAGACTCAAGTGTGGCGATAATGTCAGCCATGTAACAGCATCAGATGTTTTTTTACAGCAGGTTTTTTTTTAGCTGACAGTAGACATGAATTGGTCGTGATCCAGACCAGCCTGTAAAATGAGGACGAGGAAGCAGCATCTTGTCATCGTATATTAATAGATCTGGAATATGTTCAATCAGCGGAGGAGGAAGGAGTGAGGGGGAGAGAGAGGGGAGAGAGAGAGGAAAGAGGGAGGGGAGAGTGAAAGAGAGAAACAGATGGAGAGAGAATGACAGAGAGATAGAGAGAGAGAGTCAGACAGAGAGAGAATGAGAGAGACAGACAGAGAGAGAGAGAATGAGAGAGTGACAGAGAGACAGATAGAGGGATGGAGAGAGCACAGTTGAGAAGGGAGGAAATCTTTTCACTGATAGTTGATAAATGTGTTGATTAATGTTTTAATGAACTCATCTGCTGGGCACTGTGTATCATACAGCTTCATCATACAGCTTCATCATACAGCTTCATCATAACGGTGCCTTCACAGTGCAGCTTCCGAAAGACAAAGAGACAGAGAGATCATTGTGAAAAACAAGAAATAAGAGGGACTAGGGTAGAAGGAGAGGGCCTAGGGTAGAAGGAGAGGGACTAGGGTAGAAGGAGAGGGGACAAAGAAGAGGAGAAAAAGAGAGATGACAAGGGAGGAAGAGGAAAAGTGGAGAGAGAGAAAGGAAGGGAGAGAGAGAGAGGGGTGGGGGTAGAGAGGAAGGGAGAGAGAGGGTAGGGGAGAGGGAGAGAGTGGGGAGGGAGAATTGGGAGAGACTGAGGTGAGTTGAAAGATGACATTTACTCCATCCTTCTGCAAAGACCCTGAGGTCACAAGGGTCACTGTGCACCTGCTAATTCATCACTACACACAGCCATCTGTATGCCAGAGTCACCATGGAGATGTTGAATCTACTGTGCCACATCAATTTTGACAGGGGTTTCCATAGAGACGAGGTCCCGGTCCACTCTATAACATCAGGACAATGTGGGATTACAGTCAGCTCACCATAAAAGCCCTGCAGACAGAAAAATGCTCTGCTCAATTATTGGAATATTTGTGTTTTTTACTTTCCCTCCCTCCTCAGTAATAGCTCCACCCCTGAGCATGGGCGGGGCTTAGGCACACTGAACCTTCTTCATGGGGGAGAAGGTGTGTGTGTGTGTGTGTTGGGTGTGTGTGTTTGAGTAGGACACTGTGTGTGTGTGTGTGTGTGTGTGTGTGTGTGTATGAGAAGGACTGTGTTGTGTGCATGTAGGGCTGTGTGTGTGTATGTATGAGTAGGACTGTGTTGTGTGTGTGTGTGTGTGTGTGTGTAGGGTTGTGTGTGTATGTGTATGAGTAGGGCTGTGTGTGTTTATGTGTGTAGGGCTGTGCGTGTGTGTGTGTTTATGTGTGTAGGGCTGTGTGTGTGTGTGTCAACACAGGGCACAAGAACACAGAGGTCACAGTAATGTCACTTATTCGATCTGCTGGGAGTCACACACCTTCCATTCACACACTCCTGTTATCCTGTTTAATCTATGTCCACTCAAACGTTCTCATCTCTGCACATGCATAAAACACTACGTCTGTATGTGGCTCTTCTCTTCTGGACCAGACAGTACATGATCATATCCACACATCCATACACACACGCAAACATGAACACAAACAGTGACCCACATGTGCGCACACACCCATACAGAGGGGCACGCACACCTCTGCTAGTTGAGGCTAATTACAGTGTGTGTTCTCACTTGTAATATCCAACTGTTTATAAAAGAGGAGACAGCAGCCAGTCCAGTAGGTGTTGAGTTTCAGTCCAGTAGGTGTTAAATTCTGGTCCAGTAGATGCTGAATTCCAGTCCATTAGATGGAGTAGATAATGTATCTGGTGTAAGTGTAAATGCTTTAAAATATGAACCGTCTATCTGTCTGTTGTGTTTCTTATATGAGCTGTGTGTCTGTAACGTGTTATATTGTCCTAGGTGCAGGTGAGACTGGGCTGTAGCTTCTGCTGGTATTTAATACGGTCGGTGTTTGTTTATGGTTGAGTTATAAATACATTTATTGTATTTATTGTATCTTTTTTTAGAACACAAATAAGACAAATGTACTATGGAGTGATAAATGAAACATGGAATTCCATCAAACATTTAGTACAGTGAACAGGCTGGAGAATGAAAACATTTAGTACAGTGAACAGGCTGGAGAATGAAAACATTTAGTACAGTGAACAGGCTGGAGAATGAAAACATTTAGTACAGTGAACAGGCTGGAGAATGAAAATCTTGGTATAGTTTTTTGCTTACACGTTTTAGAACACAGTGTCCCAACTTCAAAATACCAAAACACATTTCTGAAACTCTTTAACATATTTTTGAAAATACTGCAAACAAAATGTAACGAGGGCCTCTTGAACACCGTTCAGATATTCACACGACGTAAACACATGATTTGAGCATTTATAGTTTTCCACACTATACTAATAAAAACTAAGTGTGAATGCAGGGTTAATATTGTTATCCGTGCTGTATTCACACACTAGAAACTATCCAAGGATTGGGGTTCACTCACAATGTTCTCACCTCTGTTAAATGATCCATTCACCTTAGGTAAATACTTTACTCACCTAAATCACACTTAATCCAGACATGACTAATCCTACCCCAGCACATGAGCCTCACTGTGGTCACTGGGACCATTTAAACTGGTGGGTCTGTCTACAAACACTATAACCTTTTAAAAATGACCATGGTTGAAAACCAGACATCTGAAAATAGGTCTGGTCTGGTCTGGTCCGGTCCGGTCCGGTTTGGTCTGGTCTGGTCTGGTCTAGTCTGGTCTGGCCTGTTTTGCTCTGCTCTGCTTTAAAGAGAATTAAATGCCAGGTACACTAGGCTGATTCCTGTGTGTGAAATGTCACATTGGAGAATCTCCTGCAGTGTCACAACTCTCGGTACCTCTATCCCTCCCTCACCTCCCTCTCTCTCCCTCCCTCACTCCCTCCCACTCTCTCCCTCTCTCCTTCCCTCACTCTCCCTCTCTCTCCCTCCCACTCTCCCTCATTCTCTCCCTCCCTCTTCCTCACTCTCTATCTGCCTTTCTGTCTCCCTCTCCCTCTCTTGTTTTTTTAATTAACAGCTATATCTGTTTACCTTAAATTAATTTATTTTAAATGCTTGATTTAATGTATTTATTTAATGATTTGATGTATAGGTATAAACATGCAAGAATTGATTTTGCAGTACCACTGTATTATTGTGTTTGTTGGGGTGCATGTATGTGAGTGAGGAGGACTGGCACACTGTGAGTCATAGTCTGTGGTTTCCCACAGTTCTGTATTCTGACACACAAAAGCACCAGTCGATAGTCTGCAAAACTCACTCTCTCTCCTGTCTCACTGTACCCAGTGATACTCTCTCTTTCCTGTCTCACTGTACACAGTGATACTCTCTCTACTGTACTCTCACCTTCTCTCCTGAGAGAGACAAAACATTGCCAAACCCCTATTGTTCATTGATTATCAATCAATCACTATAGCTGGGTGAGGGGTGATAGTTTTTTATGTTGTTTTTATGGTAAAAAGGTGAAATGAATTTGAGTGAAGTAAAACTACCAGAGAACGTTAAAAGTAAACATCTTTACTCAGTGCAGTGTGTTAAAGGTAAACATCTTTATTCAGTGCAGTGTGTTTAAACATCTTTACTCAGTGCAGTGTGTTAAAGGTAAACATCTTTACTCAGTGCAGTGTGTTAAAGGTAAACATCTTCACTCAGTGCAGTGTGTTAAAGGTAAACATCTTTACTCAGTGCAGTGTGTTAAAGGTAAACATCTTTATTCAGTGCAGTGTGTTAAAGGTAAACATCTTTACTCATTGCAGTGTGTTGTTTTAAACTGTTTGTTTATTTTTGTAATTTGTTAAATGCTGAGTATCAGCAGTGCAGAAGTGGGGAACATTTAGGACCGAACATCTGACAGAACATGTAAGCTGTGCCATTAAAAAGGGGATGCAATTGTGGAAGCAGCAGAGCAGGTGGAGCTCTCACACACACAGGGCCACAGGTGGAGCTCTCACACACACAGGGCCACAGGTGGAGCTCTCACACACACAGGGCCACGGATGGAGCTCTCACACACACAGGGCCACAGGTGGAGCTCTCACACACACAGGGCCATGGGTGGAGCTCTCACACACACAGGACCATGGGTGGAGCTCTCACACACACAGGGCCACAGGTCTCTCCACACCATTACAAACAACAGCTCGATAATCAGCACCAAGGACATGTTTATCACCTCGACTCTGAGTACGAGAACAACGACACACAGACACCTACAAAAGAACACAGATTTGTTTACATAGCAGTGCAGAGCAATGCAGTCTAAGACATCTACTCACTCACACACACATGCACACACACCTTCACGAGCACACACACTTATTAGAAAATGTTCAACAAGTAGTGTTTCAGTAGCATCGGCATGGTGATGACAGGGCCAAGAGGAGGCATCCTGGGTGTGTGGTACAGAGACACCCTGGGTTTGTGTTACAGAGACACCCTGGGTTTGTGGTACAGAGACACCCTGGGTGTGTGGTACAGAGACACCCTGGGTGTGTGGTACAGAGACACCCTGGGTGTGGTACAGAGACACACTGCCTCATCTCCACATTCTCAACCCTGTCTGCTTTCACTCTCACTTACACCCACACACACTCCTACACCCCACCTGCACCCCCTCATCTACACCCACACACACTCCTACACCCCATCTGCACCCCCTCACCTACACCCCACCTGCGCATTAAATGAAAAACTTAAATGTGTGCATGTGGTGTGTGTGTGGGTGTGTTTCCGATTATAAAATTGTGTGACACAGCCTAAACTGTGCTGGTGCTGTTACCATGGAGATTGCCGCTGGTTGTAATGTGATTGTTGTTTGTGTTGTTGCCTTGTTACCAAAACAACTCCGTCCTTTTAAATCCCAAATGGAACTGGAACGGCTGCCAAAAGAGTAAAAACCCTCCCAGTTGCATGGAGGACTGAGAGAAACATTCTCCCAGTCAGTATCAGTGACTGGTAGATGGTTATAGGGTACAGGGTGTTTTCAACACTTGATACAATGTAAACAGTCAGTGTACAGCTGTGAGTGCCTTTTCATTGAGAGTTTTACTCACTGTCGTTACCAGCAGTTTAGACATTAATGGCTGTGTGTTGAGTTATTTTAAGGGCACAGCAAATTTACACTGTTATACAAGCAGTACACTAACTACATTGTATCAAAGTGTCATATCTTTAGTGTTGTCCCATGAAAAGATATAATAAATTATTTAAAAAATGTGAGGGGTGTCCTTGCTTTTGTTTACCCATCACACCTGTCCCTCATCAGTGTCCTGGTCGTGTGTCACCCATCACACCTGTGTTCTGTGTTCAAAACTAGTGTTTGTTTACTTGTCACACTATTTGTTTACATGTTATCAGTTGTGCTTCATGTTTTGTTTACATCTTATCACTTCGTGCTTTGCTCAGTAAGCATTATGGACACAGACTCATCTCAGCAACCTGCCTCGGCCCTCATGTTACAAAAATATGTTTTATTTATGTATATTATATATATGGTAGCTGGATAGCTCACTGATTTTGGAATTGGAGGTGGTGAGTTTGAATCCTGGCCAGGGCATTTCCAGCATGGTTCCTTAGGAAGGTCATTAACACTAACTGCCTCTGTCATTAACAATGAGTGCTGAACAGTACAGTAGAGTCATACCAGCTCAGATGTCACCTGGACCAACAAGGTCCACATCAGAAGCTGGGTGACCAGGGTAGTCTGATAACAAGTGGGCTACTGGAACCAATAGTAAGAGAAACTCCTGGATGAGAGTGGAGAGTAAAGGACTGCTGGGATGCTACTTCACAAACGAGTCCAGTGTGAGAGGGAATATGCACAGGAACTATGATGCTTTGATACCCAACATGTAGACCAACACCAGAACAAATAGTAGCTCAGTGTTCCAACACCTGCGAGCGACAAACTGCTTTCATAACTGGAGATTGATGAGGTGCCACATGGATGTTACAGCAAAGGGGAGCAGGATGACAGGTCAGGGGAGATATCATCACAATCCTCACACCCCAAAATTGGGAACTAAGACCCACTGAACCGCTGCACCAAGACCCCCTGAACCCCTGCACCAAGACCATTTGAACCCCTTCACCAAGACCCCCTGAACCCCTGCACCAAGACCATTTGAACCCCTGCACCAAGACCCCCTGAACCCCTGCACCAAGACCATTTGAACCCCTGCACCAAGACCCCCTGAACCCCTGCACCAAGACCATTTGAACCCCTGCACCAAGACCCCCTGAACCCCTGCACCAAGA
>JAOYMR010000016.1:12103297-12118582 GCA_025802075.1 Tenebrosternarchus preto | reverse complement strand
CCCCCCCCCCCCCCCCCCCCCCCCCCCCCCCCCCCCCCCCCCCCCCCCCCCCCCCCCCCCCCCCCCCCCCCCAGTACGACAAACACGGATCAGAGAGCATCTCCACTTAGCACCTACAGTCCCTCCAGAATCAGATTGAATCCCCCCCATTAACAAGGGAAAGTGCAGAGATCATGTGAGTCACACACGCAAAAGTCACACACACATAAACCTCACACACTAAAGACTGTTGACCACAATGAAAAACAGATTCCTAAAAACAGTAATTAATTATGAAGTTGTATGAAGTTAATACAATTGTTTTAAACAGTCTGAGCTCTGAAGGATAAGGATGCAAGTATTTTTGCATAAACAAAGTTTTGAAAAACACAACCTCTATGTGTGGAGGGGGTCTGGTGATGTAGAGCTGTTTTATATGGAGGTGGTCTGGTGATGTAGAGTTGTTCTGTATGGAGGTGGTCTGGTGATGTAGAGTTGTTCTGTATGGAGGTGGCCTGGTGATGTAGAGTTGTTCTGTATGGAGGTGGTCTGGTGATGTAGAGTTGTTCTGTATGGAGGTGGTCTGGATGGAAATGTTGTTGCATGTCATCATGTCCAAGTCTAAACAATTCAAAGCAAACCTCCAGAAATGGTTCACTGATTATAGACCTGAACCTCAGCACAGAGCTTTGGGCCACACGACCTGTAAGGCATTGTGGGAAACATCTCAGTACTGCTCCATTGGTGGATGGAAGAGGACCCCAATAAGATAGTAAGTCAGACCCATCTAAAGGTGAACTAAAGGTCAGCTAAAGGTCATTATAAGGGGTCATATCAGTGTTGTTACCTCCAGGTAAGTCTGTAACTGTTGCTTTTAGCTGCATAAACAGCAAATCTTCCATCCATTATAACAGGAAGGATTCAGAACATACATGTGTTTCTATTGTTATACATGTGTATACCAGTCTCTGCATCACCTGCAGTCATCACTCATCACCTGCAGTCATCACTCATCACCTGCTCATTCAGGAAGACAGAATTTCTGGCAATACAGACTTATTCGATATGACTGGGGTAATATGGACAATAAGAATATATATGGGTGGAAACTCCACAGTGTTTTTCATAATTTACTGCAGACACAGAAAGGTGCAGAGTTGTGAGGATTTGCTGTTTGGGTGGTAAAGTTCTTCAGAACCAGGTCCCAATCAGAGTCGGGACATGTGGAGACCGCTTCTTTTTGGACTCTGTCTCCTTCAGCCAATGCTTCCTTCTTTTGTTGTCAAGGAAACCTGCACAAGGACAAGAGCTCAGATTCAAATCTCTGTGCCACTGTGTACTCGTTACTTAAAAACTGGTGTATTCAAATAACGTTTCCGACTACTGAATGAAGGCCTTCTAATTTTATGCATGTAAACTAGAAGGCCTTGTCTAGTTAATACGCATAAAATTATGTATGCATGTAAATGAGATGGCCTTGCTCAAATGTATGCATGTTATTGGGCTTGAAATGTTGGGTTGGCACTTCGAGGTCAACATTCAGAAAGGCCCTTTCAGTTTGACCCTTTCTCTCGGACCCTGATTAACATGTAAATCAACATGCAAAAATGAAACCAATCCCCACAAATGTTAGTATATCTATTCCTCTTTTCCAAATAAATTCAGTCTGCAAATTTCAGTGCAACTTATCAAACAAACATGATAAAACTTTGTCAGACAAGAGGAAAATTATTTATTTGTACAAGCTGCTAACTTACACTGCTCTGCCTTACACTGACAACAACAATAAAAATAACGGAATACACAATAGAACTAATCAAACTATATCAGATCATTGAAATCTATTAGATAATCGAACTATATCAGATAATCGAAATCTATTAGATAAACTATATCAGATAATTGAAATCTATTAGATAATCGAACTTTATTAGATATTAGAAGTATATTGTGCTGCACACTACACTGATGTTTGTTTGATGTTTTTATTCCTAATGAGAGATTCACTTGGTGTACCAGGACATAATACACTACTCACACTCTCCCTCACACCCCTCACTCCCTCCCTGACTCTCTCCTTCACTCTCTCCTTCACTGACCTCACACTCTCCCTCACTGACCTCTGAATCCCAAGCTCTGATGGCCTCTTTCCTCTGCATCCTCTCCCACAACATTTCTACGGTAACGGTTATGAGAGGAGGGGCCAGGCAGGGCACACTGCCTCTGTCGAGCCAGCTCCTCCTCCAAAGCATTGTAGTCAGGACAATCTGCAAGAGGCGGAGCCAAAAAGGCAAGGAGTGGGTAAGTAAAAAAACAAAAACAATAATACTATTAATAATAATAATAATAATAATAATAATACTTTTGATCTCTAACAATGCGTGTGAGCTGTGAAATATACAAAATTAAGCACAACTTTTGGGTGAGATCAAACATTTCTGTTGTTCTCTAAGCTTTTTAGAAATATACATACTGATTTTCTTACTAATAAATTTACTTTTCACAAAACAAAATTTTTTCCATGAAAACAAAGTCGAGGTGATGGTTACCACACACTTTTAAGGGTTAGGGTTAGGTTTACCACACACTTTGAAAGGTTAGGGTTAGGGTGAAAGTTACCACATGCTTTTAAGGGTTAGGGTGAAGGTTAGCACACACTTTTAAGGGTTAGGGTTAGGGTTACCACACTTTTAAGGGTTAGGGTTACCACACGTCAGTACATCAGTAACTACAACACATGCACAATTAAAGCTGAAAAAGTGCCCATTCCCCTCTCTCCTCTCTCTCACACACACACACACACACACTCTCTCTCTCTCTCTCTTTACCATTCAATCTCAGCACAATTAGACTTATTATCCTTATACACACACACACACACACACACACACACACACACACACACACAGAAACTTCAAATAATGCCTCAAGCACTTGTCATCTCCCTTATAAAATAATCGTGATCCATCTCCCTTTCATATTTCATGCAGCACACGCTTTTATTGTGATTAGACATGTAAACAGATTGAAATTTCTTTATTCTTCTCACTTGGTAATTTACATTTATATTGAATTAGTGCATGGGGGGGGAGGGTTCGGCAGCAAGCAGCCAGTGTGATTATACGGCCAGATTACATGCGCATATCGCTACTATTGTGCTGCGTAATTAAAGAGGCGAAGCAGCTAAAGAAAGAGACAGATGCTTCAGGAGGTGCTCACCCTGCTCCCTGCTCTCCCTCCCGGCAGAAAAGATAAAGAAGAATATGTTTAATAGTGGAGTGTTTAACAAATCCCTTGTTGTCAGATGGCTCCTTCAAGCTTGGAGCTTTAGGGCTGGAGGTTGAAAACGGTGTGAGATTACCCCCTCCCCTTGCCCCCACCCCCTACAATACCCATCACTGCCCCCATAACCCCATCCTTACTGGTGCCCAGGCAGAAACCACCTACAATCGACAAACCAGCCAGTTGATGAGTGGAGTGATCAGTGGTGTGAGAACCACAGCCTGTCTGGTACAGTTCCACAACAGCACTCACAGACACCACAAAAACACAGCAGCCTAGGCAAGACATGGTGGAGACAAATGTGGATGACAGGAATCAGGAAGGAAGTGGGATCATGGAGGCTCGGATTCAAGTCAAAATGATTATTTATGTTATTTATATGCCACTTTTTACAACAACTGTTGTCTCAAAGCAGTTTTACACATGTTGGAGTCCAAGGAAAAACATGTTGGGGCCAGAAGAAGAAACCTTGAGAGGAACTAAGACTCAACAAGGGGGGCCCAAGTCCAATCCTAACCCTAACTCTAACCCCACCTTCCTCTGGCCAACCACCGGGCACCACAAACACAACAGTACAAACAGTAAACAAAATGATTAAAGTCCATCCATTACTTGTATGAGTATAAATAGGTTCCTGATATCTAGTAGAAGTGTAAAACTGGTCTTAGTTTCCCTGTGATGACTTTATACGTATATAAGATACAGTCCACAACAGGTCCTATAGCTCGTATCTTTAGTTTGATCATCATGGTGGTTTTAAACTGTCTGTGTGGTTCATCCTCAGTAAAAGTGAGTGACGTTCAGTTGGTGAGATTCAAGCAGAAGAAGGACACAGGGTGGATCAGGCAGATCCACAGATCATGAGTCAGGAATCTTGATCTCTGGTACCTCATAGAGGCTCAGATGTAGCCTTGACCGAGTGGGCAGTGAAGAGAGAGGTGGGAACAGGAGATCACAGAACATCAGGTATTAGAGGCTCTTTGAATGCAATGGGTGCACAAAATGTACACAAAAACACTCGTGCAGAGCAAGCAGAGACTCCGGCAGGACCAGCTATAACAGCAGAACTAACTGGGGGAGAACCAGCAGGTAACAGACATGTGGAAGCCCTGGACGTAAGCATTCAGCCAATCACTGTCATAATCTGGAGTGAAGTTGTGAAATGGGAGGGCGGCAAAATCCAAACATCTCGGTTTACCAAGCACCTTTTGATAGAAGTAGGTGAGGCAGTTCAAAAGAGACCATAAGTTTGTCAGGTACTGTGGAGCAAAACCATTTACTGCTTTATATGTAAGTAGTAGCATATTACAATCAATGCAAAATTTGGCAGGGATCCAATGCAGTGACGATAAGATGATTCCCCCCTGCTGTGGCGCAGCCCTGGACAATATATCATATTTTTTTATTACTCTATGTTTCTTACATATATATCGTGTTGTCGTGGTGACCGGTGTCAGCCAGAAGAGGATGGGCTCCCTCCTGAGTCTTGGTTCCTCCCAAGGTTTCTTCCTCATGGTCTCAGAGAGTTTTTCCTTGCCACTGTCACCCTTGGCTTGATCACTGGGACCTTGGACTCGGACACTTGTAAAGCTGCTTTGAGACAACTGTTGTAAAAGGCGCTATATAAATAAAACTTATTTAATTTGATATGTCCATATCTTCTAGTTTTAGTAAGGACTCTAGCTGCTACATTCTGAACTAACTGAATCTTGTTTATTCTCCTACTGGAACATCCAAACAGCAAGGCATTAGAATAATCCAACCTAAAGGTAACAAAAACATGAACTAGTATTTCTGCATCATGTAGAGACCTTTCTTAACTTATCAATGTTCCTGAGGTGAAAGAAGGCTGTCCTACAGATATTATCTACATGGGCTTCAAGTGAAAGACTGGACTCAATAATCACACCAAGGTCTTTTACTGCTGTCCTTGATGTAACTACAAGACCATCCAGAGTTACTTTGTAATCAGAAAGATTCCTTCTGTCTTCCTGTGGTCCAAGTACAAGGAGTTCAGTCTGATCAGAATTTAGTAAAAGGAAATTCCTCAGCATCCACTGCCTAATGTCCTCTACTTTACTAATGTCCTCTACACATTCCTCTACTTTACTAATGTCCTCTACACAATCCTCTACTTTACTCAGCTGGTAATGATTCACCCTCCATCAACCCGTCTCACAAACACAAACAGGTTCTTAAGACCAGTTGTGCTGTGTTTATAAACAGTATGACTGTGTTTATGAACAGTGGGACTGCGATTATGAACAGTTGTACCGTGTTTAAGAAGAGTGGGACTGTTTCTAGACATCAGTCCAAGCACACGGTCAGGGGAGGATGACCGAGAGGGGCGGGGCCACATGCCTAAGAGACCATGAGAGCATGAGAGAATAAACTACAAGATTAGCTCACAAAAACTAAACAGACATAAAACATAAGGAATAAAAACTAAATGTAACAGGGAAGTGATGAAGACAGAGACTGAAACATACAGAGAAAAGCGGATAGCGACCCTAGAGCCAGCGAGCAACGTAATGAGACTCGTCAAACAGAGCCAACAGCAACCTGGCACGACTCGGTTTCCCCCGCGGATAAATGGCGGGTTTATTACCATGAGGTCGCAGCGGCGACCCTGTAAATTCACAGTCTATTACTGAATGCGCGCGCGCGTGTGTGGAAACATTCACGCACACCGATCCTTATATATAAAAAAAAACATCCAAACAAATCACGGCGTCTAAATCCCGGTTAGGGGATGGTAGACGGAAAGCGAGTCTCCCCTTGTTCTCTCGCTCGCGCGCTTTCAGCAGAGTGAAACCCCGGAGAGACGGAGCGCCGCAGACCTGCCGAGTCTCCTGTCCGTCTGGCTGTGAATAGCAAGCAGTGTTTATTCGTCTGTGAGAGGCGGCGTCAGAGATCATATCGTGCTGTTTAAATTTGAAAAGAGAGACAGCCGGAGATAGTGAGGGAGAGAGTGAGAAAGAAAATGAAAATAGAAAGACATTTTCGTGTCTTCGTGAAGGGAGAAAAATTCAAGGTTGTGTTTTCATTGTTTAAAAGCGTCGCGGGTTTTTGCACATCAATATTTGCTCGTATTATAGAGTGGTTACCTGGGTGATAAGACTCCAAGAAAAAAGGTTGCAAGAGCAGTACGCGCGCTTCATTATCATTTAATTACTTCTAGTGAATAAATAAATATTTTTCAGAAAACAAAGAACAGCAATAGAAAATAATATTTTAATTCTAATAAGGGTGCGTTCTTCGACCTGGAGTTTCGTTCGCTGTGTGTGTACTCATTATTATTAGGTTAGTACTGCGACTTTAAAGGGAAGCTTACTTTTAAAAACCAGTTCTAAAACCAAAGATTTCAGCGTCTAAATGTAATCTTAGTGGATCTGTTCGATGATAACCAAACACAACTAAATGTGCGTGGAATATTAAGCAAAAAACATTTACGCTAAAGCAGCGTGAAATATTATCAGGTAATATTTAGACTTTAATCACTAAGGCGTTTCTGTAGTAGACTGCAGCCGTCACTGCTGAAATATTAGCAGGGAGAAAACGTTCATTTTTAATAGAAAAGAACCTTCAGACAAGCGCGAGGCGACTTCCGTTGCCCGCCCGCACGCGCAGATAGCATCAAAGCTAGCGCAGGTGCCCGAGACGGTCGGATGTTTCTTTCTACCCGCCGTCACACTTATCGGTCTAATCTTTCATAAAGTAATGCGAACGGGAGAGCACGCGCGCCCAGAACGTCGTCATAACCATTTCGACCGTGACACTCTTCGTCTCCCTTCGTCACGTGCACGTTCTGTTTTTGGCAGGCATCAGTAGCAGCTGTTACTCTGTTCCAGCGTGGCTAAAATAAACGACCAGAAAACATTCAGTTAAAGACTAGATTTACCCCTGTAGAGAGACCTGTCGCTACCGCCGAGCGGAACTGCACGTCTGTTCAAACCACGCAGCGGACATTCAGCTGTGTGCACCGGTTCTCGAAAGGCGCAGAGCGAAGAAAAGTTTGAGAATTGACCGATAGGGCAGGTGACCTTTTCCACCACTAAAACGATGCCCCGGGGAACCGGCAGAGAGACGAAAAAAGCGGTCAGCATAGACTGAAGAGAAACGGTAGTCTTTCTAATAAACCTCGAGAAAAGCGGGCGGGTGTGTAGCACTGCACTTTAAACACCATGTTCTCATCAATAATGCACAGGCCTCGCGTTTAATTAGGAGCGAGGGGGAGGTTTCGGAAGGCGTCGGTGTGGGAGGACTCCTGGAAGTGAACTTTAATCACCAGCCCTTAAAATGACTCTCAGCGCAAAGTGAAAATTAGTCTTTAAATACAACTGCAGCGGAGGTATTTTAAGACCACCGACTGACTCTAATGACACGTAGCAATTCACGCGGTAAATCAGCCGGATTACGGACAGGTCTAGCAGGTGAAGGAGCCAACTTCGTCATACCTTTTCTCGCGGAGTAGAAATCTAAACACGGAGTAAATCAATTTAATCTGTAATGACTTCTCTCAACAGTTGGTGGACGTTAGGGTTTTCTTGCATTCGAGCGGAATTTTAATATCCGTAATGTTTATGATTATGACCAAGTACCCGTTCGTTTTTTTGTTTTTTTGTTTTGGTAGTGCGAGCTTCACAGTCATGACTGTGGTTTGGCTGAACCATCACCGCAGGGCTGCTCTCGGCGAACAGCTGTTGGTCTGACATCACTGGCTCACCACAGTGAAGAACAAGTATAACAAGCGCCCTCTAGTGGTGCAGACGAATTTTTACACTTCATTTCTGAAACGACTCGGTTCAGTTATGAAGGTTGAATGTTGCGTATTTTCATTTTTAATTATACAGATTCCTTATAGGTAGGAAAAAGGCAGAACAGAACGTTTAATAACTAGATCAATAGTTCTACATTATTTGAAAGGTGATTTGAACGGTATGAAAGGGAAAAAAGGCACTTTCTTTGATTTGAATGAATCTTTAATGCGAGGTTACTACTCGCATTAACGCCTGCATATATCTGAGTACTTTAAATACCTCTTAATCTTTATATAGACTGTATATAATGTATTTGGTCTGCAGGGGGCGCCAAGGCACAACAAATGAATCAGTAAAATATCGAAACTGTACTGACATGTCTGAGTGTCTTTGCTATAACTAGTACTGTTCACTGAGCTGTGTGCGAAGGATCCCCAAACACACAACACAGTACAAATCTGTGTATGACGGTCACAGTGATCCGTGGAGAACCTGGTCAGACTATTCAGGACATGTTGTACTGTGGTTTTACCAAGCGCGCGTGCGTGTACACACACACACACGCCTCCTGGTCTTAATAAGGTACAGTAAAGCCCATAAATTACAGCAGTAACGGTTGCCCTGGCAACAAAGAGCCGGGAGTCATTTCTTCTTTACATGACCACACCCACACACCTGTTCTGTTTTGACACACACCACCATTTCACTACTCAACAGCTGAGCAACCAAGTTTCCCAGGAACACAGTAACAGTCCCCGTGTTTGAAGTCATGTAAGTACTGCTCATGTTGTACTCACTTACCGTCCTGTATACTAACAGCACATATACTAACACAGTCCTGTACATCAACAGCATATATACTAATACTGTCCAGTATACCAACAGTCAAACTGATTATGCTAATTCAGCTTCAGTGCAGATAGTTCTATGTAGTAATTCTCAATTCGACTGTGCTAAGTCATATGCACTAGTGCAGTACAAATATTATCGTGTGCATGAAAGACTAACAGTATTATACATAGTTAAATACATACAGTATTGTAATACTGAATACATACAGTATTATATATAGTTATATACAGGTTGCTGGTGTATATTTGCACATTTATATATAGTTTATGTTGTTAGATTTGCTGAATGAAGGGAGTGTTTTGGGTTTGTGTGTAGTTTCTGTTAGGGAGATCTTGGGTACAGTCCTCTTCCAGTGTGGGTTTTGGGACCGTTAGCTTGGCCCACTCCTGAAGTGATACCAGCTATACCAACCTGCATGTTGGCATACACACCTGTACAATACACCTGCACCTCACACACTCCTCCTTTTTGTCCTCGTCACACCCATTCTTGGTTCAACACACCTGTTACAGCCTCTATCACACCGTCACGGGTGTTTTGATGTTATAGGGATGGATTAGCATAGATAAGGATGTGGCATGTCTTCCTACAGGGATTCAAACGCAGACACCCCCACTGTTAACCCTGTCTTAACTCACCTTTCTCCTCCGTTAACCCCTTACCACACACATTGACTCCTTATTATGATGAGATGAAGGCGCTGTTTACCGTTTTTTTCTAGTCAAGCATTTCTCAGTGTTGCTTGGGGATGGACATTCAGTTCTTTGGCTGCCAGTGTGAACAGCAGGGTAGAAGCAGCAGCGTTTAAACGAACATGAACATGAGCTCATTCATGGCGAGACTGATGGGTCAGAGCTACAGCCACACCAGTCCAGCAGCAGGTCCCCACCCTGCCCTGAACACGCCCTGTTAACACTACAGCCTCACCAGTCCAGCAGCAGGTCCCCACCCTGCCCTGAACACGCCCTGTTAACACTCTACAGCCTCACCAGTCCAGCAGCAGGTCCCCACTCTGCCCTGAACACGCCCCGTTAACACTCTACAGCCTCCTAAAATATCAAACCCTACTCTAGAACAGAACAAAACAAACATTTTTTTTAAGTTAATCTAATTCTATAGAATTGTAACAGCCAAACCTTCTCCAGGATTCCCTTTCATCTGAAAGCAGCAGTGGTGTTGGTCAAAAGGTGAACTCACTGTATAATCCACAGAACAAAAGCACCCAGGATAGCAGGGTGAGTCTGATTAGTCAGCGTGTTGGAAACATGAAACTTGAATGCAAGTGTGTAGGACAATGCAGAGCTAAAGGGTACAAACACAAACCAGAGATCAGTAATGCAAACCCACGCCCACGTGTTAACACATACTGAACACGCACACCCACGCCAACACACATACTGAACACGCACACCCACGCCAACACACATACTGAACACGCAAACCCACGCCCACGTGTTAACACACATACTGAACACGCAAACCCACGCCCACGTGTTAACACACGTACTGAACACACAAACCCACGTGTTAACACACGTACTGAACACGCAAACCCACGCCCACGTGTTAACACACGTACTGAACACACAAACCCACGCCCACGTGTTAACACACATACTGAACACACAAACCCACGCGTTAACACACGTGCTGAACACACAAACCCACGCCCACGTGTTAACACACGTACTGAACACACAAACCCACGCGTTAACACACGTGCTGAACACACAAACCCACGCCCACGTGTTAACACACGTGCTGAACACACAAACCCACGCCCACGTGTTAACACACGTGCTGAACATGCGTACTGTTGAGGCACACAGGCCAAGAAAAAAGGTGTTTTGTGAAATCACCACATAAAACTTGAGACATCCCCCGAAAGGTGAAAATATGATTTATTGAAACTAAAAATATATTTAACATACAAAGTTTACAGAATTTCACTGCACATAAGGGTTTATATATGCAGACGCTGATGAGTCCTAAGGAATGTCACATGTTAACTGGAGGTTATGCAACTACATCAGAACCACAGAGCCAGAGCTGTGACACGAAGCAGCCAGAGCAGAGTGCAGGTTAATGGCAAATACATTATTAATAACATAACAGCACACACACAGGACCACATCAATCAGCTGGACAGTTTGTCTTCAATATAAAAATTCATTGTAGGTGTAAATGTTGCCAGTCAACCAGTGAAATCCCCCAGTATGAAGGAGCTGGGAGTCACGTCACTCTGGCAGTAAAAGGTACTTAAGTGCCTGGCTGTTCGAAACAAAGGGCATGAACCCACAGAAAAGCAAACAAACAAACAAAACTACCCTGGTGGTGTGTAACGGCCACCTAACTGCTTGGATCCATGTCCTAGATCTATAATATGTGATCTAGCTTGGGCTTTGCTGATTGGTGGATAGAGTGAGTGGCTGATGTTGGTCATGTACCACCAATAGGAGGCTGGGAATGGGTTTGTTTTAGCCACGCCCTGTTTGAGTGTTGTTTAGTTTGGAGGTGGAGTTATTTGTTGTCCAGTCGGAGGAGCTGCTCCTTACCATTGACTGTGAGGGACTTCAGCTGACCATCTTCCTCCACTTCCACACGCTCCTGGCCATTCTCCACAATGCTACACACACACACACACACACACACACACACACAGGTTTCTAAGTACAGGCAACTGAAATGTAGAGTTTAGTTCCTTAGTTCCTGCCTGTTCCCATGGAGCTCCAAGCTGTGTGGAGTGTGTGCGGAGATTCAAGCTGGAAAGGTGTGGAGGTTGTGGTCAGAGGTTTCTAGTGCACACACTACCGTTTGGTGCTGATCTTCCTGCCGTTGAGGATTCTGGTAGAGGTGGAAACTGAGCGGTAGTTCCCTGTCCCCCCTCCTCCGCCGAACGAGGAGGAGGAGAAAGAGGTAAAACCGCCTCCACCCATCGACCCGAAGGAGGGGAAACCTGCACAAGAGGTGGAGGTCAGGGGAAGATTTCACAACCCCACTCACACCCTCATCCACACACCAGCCACATGCATTAACCTATATCCCACCACCACAGATACATTAACACACACACACACACACACACACACACACACACACACACACAAACCTGAGTCAAAGCTGGAGAAGCCACCGAATGAAGGGAATCCTCCAAAGCCATGGAAGAAGGGGGCGGTGCTCCGGGTCCTCAGTCCCCTCTGCCGACGCCCACCAGCAAAGAAATCATCAAATGGATCAAAGGGGTCGTCTCCTGGAGCACGGAAACAGGACACAGCGTGTGTGTGATTGAGTTTTCAGCCCTAGGGTTAACCTAACCCTAACCCTGATCCAGTCAACCTCCGACCTCTGTTCCACGTTTCCTCTCCTTTTCCTGCAATGATCTATTGGTACCAGCAACCCAAAAAGTGTGATGTGGGATCAAGGTGCTGGCTGTGTGTGTGTTCTATTGATTTTTTTTTTAGATCCTCTCAGAGGGAGGTTCTGTTGACCTCTGGGATCAAGTGGACTCTAAATGATCAGCAAATTCCAGTGAACACTCACTAGATCCACTGTATGTCAGTGATTTTCTTTTCCTCCTGAAGCAGTGTGTGGAATTGAGGATGTGTTCCTACTAGTGCTGCCAAACTCCTAAACTCCAGAACCAACCCCCTGAACCTGGCCAGCAAGACCGTTCATCTCATCATTTATATAGGAATATAGACATTTTAGCACCAGTCCCACATATTATACAATACAAGCAAAACACACACATGCACAAACGTGCACACACGTTGGTACACGGGCACACACACACACACACACACACACACACTCCTTGATTTGTACAGAAGCTATTTCTGAAAGCATTCTGGTTGGATGATGTGTCGGTCTCCTCTCAGCTCTGTCCATATTTAGCTGGGGGCTCTACACACAGGCTTTGTTCCCATCAGCACACACCAGCACACAGGCTACAGCACAGACCAGTCACACCAGTATCATAGCACCGCCCTATACAGCATGACATCACAACATCACCCTTGGCAGTGATTAAATCATCATCATAATACCTGCCTTCTCAGTACAACAGAACCCCCTGAACCTGGCCAGCAAGAACATTCACCTCTCATTTACACAGAAACAGACATTTTAACACCAATACCGCATATTATACAATACAGGCAAAACACACATACACACACAAACGTGCAAACATGCACTCACACACGCCACAATACACATCACTGAAAAGTAATTCAGTCCTCTGACCAGCCTATGACCACTGCAGACCGGCCTTAGACCCAGCACTACCCGACCTGAGCACTCCATTACCCAAAAAGTGAAAGATTTAATGGCACATAAATGCTATTCATTCAAATTCCTAAATCTTGATGTGAAAAACCTTAAGTAATGTAATATGCTATTGCATAGAATAACAATTTTGACATTAAATTTCAGTTAGTTAAGAAATAAATTTGGATTTGTAAAACTGCATGAATTAATTAAAAGGTCACACATCTACATTTAGTTTTAGTGAAAAGTGACAACATTTTAGATAAATAATGGCCAAAACAGGCTAAACCGACCGTCTGCGAGCCGCCTTGAGGTGTCACCTACATCCTACAGAATTGAGACTAAACTCAGAAGTTTAATTCAAATCTTGCAACCAAATAACAGTTGTACTTTGACCAACCTGAAATTCGACACACAACATACGATCGCTCAGTTCCCAATCATCCATTGTAAATGAAATTATAAGTGATCAGAAATTTGATGTTATGTGTCTCATAGAAACTTGAATTAAAACGGGTGAGTATTTTGCATTAAACAAAGCCACCCCTGTGGGATATAATTATATACATAGGCCAAGACTGGCAGGCAGAGGAGGTGGAGTATGTATAATCTATCAGAGGAGGTGGTGTATGTATAATCTATCAGAGGAGGTGGAGTATGTATAATCTATCAGAGGAGGTGGAGTATGTATAATCTATCAGAGGAGGTGGAGTATGTATAATCTATCGAAGTTCGCCAAGAAAAATGCAATGGCTTTAGTTCTTTTGAAATGCTTTTTATTAGGGTATGTAACCTAGTCACAAATAAAAATGCATTTTCTTTCATTAATATTCATAGACTGTCAGGGCCAGAAAGTTCAGCAACTTTGCAGCAAACACAGCAGTGTACAGTGATAAAGTAATAATGGTAGGAGATTTTAATATACACTTTGAGCAGGATGATGATCAGCTGAAAAAAGCCTTCACTTCAATATTGAACTCTCTTGGCATTGTACAAAATGTAACAGGGCCTACTAGATTTAAGTTTAACACTAGGTACTAATGTATATAACTTAAATACGCTCCCTCAAAGATGTAACACAATTCATTGAAACCCTTCCAGACTGAAATACCTGTTCATCCCCATCAGATCCGATGGAGTTAGAGAGGTTAACCGCCTGCAGATCAACTCTGGACACAGAAGCGCCACTCAAACTTAAAGACCAGATTAAAAAGTCCTGCTCCATGGTACAACAATCAGACTCGTAACTTAAAACAAGTAGTACGTAAATTAGAGTGGAAATGGCAATCGACTAAGTTGGAAGTATTTCACTGTGCCTGGAAAGTACAAAAGGACACTCTCTAAAGCACAAAAGGACACTCTCTAAAGCACAATCAGCATACTTTTCCTTGCTAATTGAGAATAACAAAAATAATCCTAGGTTATTTCTAAATTTATGAAAAATCAGGCAGATGCTGAACCTCCAGCATGATTCCAGCAAACTTAACCAGTAATGTCTTTATGGATTTCTTTAATAGTCAAATAGAGAACATTAGAGTAAACATAAAACACTTAATAGCTAAATCCCACTGGTCTGTCATCTGGTATGGCTGATTTTGAACAAAATGTTTTATAAGAAACACTTTCCATCTACTTCCACATTCAGAACTGGAAAAAAATATTTCATTGCTGAATTGCACAACTTGTACTACCAGCTCTGACAGATCCTCTTCTGTTGGTTGTTAACTCATGCATTACCATGGGTCACATGCCCCAACTTTGTAAATTAGCAGTTATTAAACCTCTAATTAAGAAACCAAATCTTGATCCATTTATATTATCTAGTTACAGTCCTATCTCAAACCTATCATTTTTATCTAAGATAAAAAAATTTTTATCATAGAAAAAGCCGTAGCCCAAAAATTACGCATATATTTGAATAAGAATCACATATTTGAAAAGTTCCAATCTGGATTTAGGCCCCACCACAGCACTGAAACAGCTCTAGTTAAAGTACTAATGATCTCCTTCTTGCTTCAGACCAAGGTTATGCATCTCTGTTAGTGCTTCTCGATCTCAGTGCAGCGTAGGGGTGCACGATATGGACTAGAATTGCGATGTGCGATAACATTGTTGGATATCCCGATATCGATGTGAAACACGA
>JAOYMR010000016.1:12065845-12076059 GCA_025802075.1 Tenebrosternarchus preto | reverse complement strand
ACACACACACACACACACACAGTTACATGCACAGACATATGACATATACAGTCATACAGACAGTTAATGTGAATGGCGCTCTCTCTCTCTCTCTCTCTATCACATGCAACACAGGCACAAGCATAAACATAAGACCTACATACATTTCTCTCTCACACACGCACTCTTGCTGCTCTTTTCAAGCCCTATACGTAGTTCCTTTAGGAACTACACATCTCTAGTTATTATTATTATTATTATTTCATGTTACCCAAAATCTAACTGAAAGCTGAATTTCACTGCTAATGTATACTCCTTTAATATTATACTCCTCTAATATTATACTCCTCTAATATAAACACCTCAAATATTATACACCTCCAATATAAACACCTCTAATATAAACACCTCAAATATTACACACCTCAATATAAACACCTAATATTATACACCTCAAATATAAACACCTTTAATATAAACACCTCTAATATAAACACATCTAATATTATACATATCTAATATAAACACCTCTAATATTACACACTATTATACACCTCTAATATTATACACCTCTAATATAAACACCTCTAACATTATACATTTCAAATATAAACACCTCTAATATAAACACCTCTAATATTACACACCTCAAATATAAACACCTCAAATATAAACACCTCTAATATTATACACCTCCAATATAAACACCTCTAATATAAACACCGCAAATATTACACACCTCAATATAAACACCTCTAATATAAACACCTCTAATATAAACACTTCTAATATTATACACCTCTAATATAAACACCTCTAATATTATACATATCTAATATAAACACCTCTAATATTACACACCTCTATATTATACACTATTATACACCTCTAATATTATACACCTCTAATATAAACACCTCTAATATTATACATTTCAAATATAAACACCTCTAATATTATACATTTCAAATATAAACACCTCTAATATAAACACCTCTAATATTACACACCTCAAATATAAACAGTTCTAATATTATACACATCTAATATAAACACATCCAATATAAACACCTCTAATATAAACACTGCAAATATTACACACCTCAATATAAACACCTCTAATATAAACACTTCTAATGTTATACACCTCTAATATAAACACCTCTAATATAAACACATCTAATATTATACATATCTAATATAAACACCTCTAATATTACACACCTCTATATTATACACTATTATACACCTCTAATATAAACACCTCTAACATTATACATTTCAAATATAAACACCTCTAATATAAACACCTCTTACATTATACACATCTAATATAAACACCTCTAATATAAACAGCTCTAACATTATACACTTCAAATATAAACACCTCTAATATAAACACCTCTAACATTATACACATCTAATATAAACAGCTCTAACATTATACACTTCAAATATAAACACCTCTAATATAAACAGCTCTAACATTATACACTTCAAATATAAACACCTCTAATACAAACACCTCTAACATTATACACATCTAATATAAACACCTCTAACATTATACACATCTAATGTAAACACCTCTAATATTATACAAATCTAATATAAACACCTCTAATATTACACACGTCTAATATAAACACATCTAATATTATACACCTTTAATATATACACCTCTAATATAAATACCTCTAATATTGTGTTTACTGCTCCTCTAATATCAGTATAGACTGACAGGCTCATTTACAGGATTGTTTACAGGATCGTTTACAGGACACCCTGATAACCTCGTAATGAAGCAACATTCCATTTTATTTGGCGACCAACTGATGCATGAAATTGAATTTGTGAATGACTCCAGACATCTGTAAAAGGACACCAGTGTTCCACGCAGGAGAGATCACCACAGCAGAGTCTGGCAAAAACTCGTCTAACCTGTTTACATAAAAGCCATCAAGGATTATTGAAAATGTACTGAAAATATATTGGGTTCTGAAAGGGATGTCCTAATTCACAAGGGAAGATTTCAACCACTACCATGTGTATCTCAGCTCTGTGGGGCAAGAGAAAACTCAGAAACAAGGGGTAGGGGTAAAAACGAGAACAGGGATGGGCCTTAGCCTTTCACAGTGAATGCTCTGCTTAAATGAATTCTTCAGGTGTTCACGGAATAATCAGGCTGTTGCTAGCCAGAATAATGGAGTGTGTTCATAATAAACCCTTTCTATTGCAGCACTGTATGTGTGTGTGTGTGTGTGTGTGTGTGTGTGTGAGAGAGAGAGAGAAACCCTGCCCCTGCAACAGTGCCAGATCTGAGTGAGAATTTGAAGTGGTCTGTTCACAGACATGGAGTTCTGATCATTTAAAGTAATGGAGTGATGTATTCACAGTGGCTGGTCACCATGGTGACAGAGACGGCAGTATGCTGCCTGTGAAGACTGACCTGCACCCATGATGAGGCCGGGGGCGGAGACTGACCTGCACCCATAATGAGGCCGGGGGCGGAGTCTTTGGTGTGAACCGTTCCGGAAACATAGGGATTATCAGCCCATCTTAGGTGAAGATGAAGGTGGCAGTCTGGCTATGGGAGAGAGAGAGAGAGAGAGAGAGAGAGAGAGAGAAAGAAAGAGTGAGAGAGAGAGAGGGGGGGCACGGAGAGGAGAGAAAGGGAGAGAATTTCATATCTTAACAATCACATATTTTGTTGTGTGTGTGTGTGTCTGAGAGAGAGAGAGAGAGAGAGAGAGAGAGAGAGAGAGAGAGAGAGAGAGAGAGAGAGGCATTTCAATGATAATCATTTGGTCTTTATAACACTCATCAGGCACCACAGATAACAGTGGTACACACCTGCTGGCTGTTCACTACCCACGATCCCCTGCTGTATCACATGACCCAGGATCCCAGCTACAACTGGAATGCTAGTTTCAGGGGAGTGTCTGAGTAACTGAGGAGAGCCACACACATTCGGCCACAGTCACACCCACACACCCATACACCCATACACCCACAACCACAACCACACAGCTACACCCACACCAACAACCACACGGCTACACCCACAACCACATGGCTACACCCACACAACCACACCCACAGCCACTCTGAAGGCAACTATATAGCACCACTCTGGTTAATCTGTACATGGGGAGGTGTGGTACAGCTGGGACTCAAACTCAAGTCCAAGCAGGAGGACGGGGGTGGGGGGGGTATTCTAGTCCTACCTTAGAGGAATACTCTAGTCCTACCTCATAGGAATACTCTAGTCCTACCTTAGAGGAATACTCTAGTCCTACCTTAGAGGAATACTCTAGTCCTACCTTACAGAAGTACTCTAGTCCTACCTTATAGGAATACTCTAGTCCTACCTTATAGAAATACTCTAGTCCTACCTTATAGGAATACTCTAGTCCTACCTTATAGGAATACTCTAGTCCTACCTTATAGAAATACTCTAGTCCTACCTTACAGGAATACTCTAGTCCTACCTTACAGGAATACTCTAGTCCTACCTTATAGGAATACTCTAGTCCTACCTTACAGGAATACTCTAGTCCTACCTTACAGGAATACTACAACCTTCTGGAAGTTTTGCTACACATTTCCCTGAAGCTTTCATTACATGCATGTGTTTAGATTAACCAAGTTTTTTCCATTTTTTTCTATGACAGAAACACAAAAAAATGGATACTGTGATGGTCTGTGGTAATCAACCACATGCTTTAGACTGGGTAGATAGAGATTAGACTGAGAGATGTTTACAATTTATAGATAATGCATAAATTACCTCCCATGGACTCCCACTGCAAAAAAAGGTCAAACGTTTTCTTTGAGGTCAAGCAATGGAGTATTTCTGTAATGAACCATAAACTAAATACCAGCACCCAGTTTAAAACACAAGGAGCTAAGAAAAATAGATAAGATGGAAAATGCACATCCGCGGCTGTGAGGTTCAGGGAATTACACTGCAGTTTTCTACCTGTTTGCAGTTCACAGGTTTGCCATTCATGTCAGTGGTGGGCGGAGCTAGGGGCTCCCAGTCCCGCCCTTTGTTATAGGTGATGAGAGTCGTGACCTTGCCATCTACTTTCTGATTGGCTAAGAACACTCCCTTAATGCCACGCACCTGAGAAGATAACAGCAGAGTTTAAAGGGTTAGCATTTCTAATCCTGAAGGTCAAACAGACACACAGACACACACACACACACACACAGACACACACAAACACACACACACAGTACATTCTGTTGCACATTCCTTTAACATACAACCCGAAACCAGTGGCCCTAATTTTTGATTGTACCAGACAGTGTGTGGACAGAGAGAAACGCACTGAGCTGAAATACAGTGCAGAAATACACTTCAACTTGGGACCTCATCAGCTTGGCAGGAGGCTGGAACTGGTTCAATTTTATATAAGAGATGGTATTTCTCATAACACGCCTCCACTGGCCTTGGCTGACATGGGGAGTGTGAGAACAGCTGTGCAGGCTGGACTCCTGACCTCCAGGACATCGATGAGCACGTTCTCCTCAGGTTGCTTGGTGCTGCGGACATTCTCCAACACCACAGAGTAGTAGATGCCCTGCACGTCTGACTCATACAGGTTATACGTGTCAGTTTGGTACCACTCCTTCAGAGCCAGCAGTACCTGGTTCTCATCAGTGCTTACAATCTGCACGTCCTGCAGAGAGAGAGAGACAGAGAGAAAGAGAGAGAGAGAAAAAGAAAGAAGCAATAAGGCCAGAAGCAGTACCTTTATTTTGTCATCACACATACACAAGTGTACAGTACGACAAAATGTTTTCTTCACAGAGCCCTGCTTCTTTGTGAGCTGGGGTCAGAGCGCAGGGGAAACCATTGCACAGCACCCCCTGGAGCCGAGAGGGTTCAGGGCTTTGCTCAAGGGCCCAAGAGTGGCTGCATGCCAGAGCTGGGATTCAACGCTGCAGCCCAACCTCCCACTAGGCCACCACTTAAAGGCTTCAAAAGGTGATATTGTGACATGCAGCAAAATGCAACAGCGATACATCAGACACTTTTTGGCCTGTTCTCCCATCCATCCACAGCAGACTTAAACAGGAAGTCCTGGAAGTCGCTGCTCACTCTCAGCTAAACGGGGAGATGATTTAGAGCTGCCGTGTCAGCAAGCACTCGCGCCTACTTTAATCTCATCTGGGTGAAACTCCACTCAGAGATGCTCATCCTGGCACATCCCACCTTTCACTCCGCAGCCAGTCAGAATGCTGTGCACTCAGAACTGCAGTGATGTCATGGTGCATAGAACAGCTTGAGCTCTGCTCAAGTTCATCATTTCAGAAATAAGATCCAGCCTTGACTGCAGTTTCCTTTATTCTGTAAAACTCATGAAATTAGATTAGACAGCAAAATTGGACCAAACAGTCAACTGAACAAGTGAACATACAGAAAGAAGGGCCCTTGACAGGAGTGTAAACACGGAGAATTGACACTCTGAGCTCTGCTGTGTCTGTCTGGTGAAGCACTTCTGATGTGGTCACACACCTATCATTCTTCTACATGAACACCACCCACAGCATCCAACTACATCATAAAAGTGAAGCTTTTAATCTGGTGAAATATTTTATTTAGGTGTCCCAGAAGCCATGCTCACACATACACACAGGCACATGCACACACACGTGCATGCACATACACACACACACATCCACTCACAGTGCTCTGTCTTTCTCTATGTTCGACTCTCCCTAAGAAGTGTCTCCCTACTGACACACACACACACATGCACACACACACTAGTGGGCATGCACACAATCTCTGTGCTCTGTCTGTCTCTATTTTTGACTCTCTGTCTCTCCCTCTCAGGAACACACACACACACACACACACACACACACACACACACACACACACACACATATATGCACACACTCTCAGTGCTTTATCTCTATTTTTGACTCTCTGTCTCTCCCTACAGGAACATACACACACACTCTGCCTGTTTTTTCTGACAACGGCCCTTTGGACAGTACCTTGACAGTTCACTTGCACAAGAACCTCTGTGTGAACCTCAAGTGGGAACATCTACACCCAGGGAACGCCCACTCCCAGGGAACGCCCGCTCCCAGGGAATGCTAGCTCCCAGGGAACGCCAGCTCCTAGGGAACGCCAGCTCCCATCTCTGTGGAGACTAGAGCGCTGAATGATTGTTGTGACTGCTCTGGTGTACCAGCCTTAAAGAGCTCAACAACCCAATGACAAAATAATGCTGGAAAAGAAATGAGCAAGGGTTCACACGATCTGGGACTAGGAATGAGAGGAATTGAGATTAGGAATGAGAGAGATTGGGATTAGGAATGATAGGCTCTATATGTGAACAGCAGCAATGACGTAGCTAAAGAATTAAAATTAACAGGTTGAAAGTGACCCTCTGCCTCCAAACTCAACAGCATCACAGCCAGGCCTGTGATGCCCAGATATGCAGAAGTTAATAATTTACAATACAATTAAATACTATATATAATATAATATGCATCTATATATACACACACACGTTTGAGTGTTCATTCGTGTTTTTACATGACTCTTTTGAGTGTTGTTTTTTTGAGTGTTATGTTTTTCATTTAAGGGCTACTGGAGTTTCTTCACACTTTGAACTTTAGAATATGATCAAACCGTTAGTTTCCTAATGTTGTTTCTGATGGCTTCGTTTACAACTTCAGTGCTACTGGGCTCCACTGTGTCTCTTCCCATATATCACCACTTTGGCTGTTTCTTAACTGGGTGAGTTTCTTGCTCTCTATGAGCTGGCAGGTGTCAGTTGTTTGACATGTTTGATCGCCCAGTGCTGTTCTGTATGACACCATTGTTCTATGGCTGCTGTGCTGGTGCTGTACAACGGCTAATGCAGGGTTGTGGTGTGATGTACAGTGTTGATGCAGTGCTGTGATGTACAGTGTTAATGCAGTGTTGTGGTGTGGTGTACAGTGTTGATGCAGTGCTGTGATGTACAGTGTTAATGCAGTGTTGTGGTGTGATGTACAGTGTTAATGCAGTGTTGTGGTGTGATGTACAGTGTTGATGCAGTGTTGTGGTGTGGAAGTTGGAGTTTTCAGGCATGTGTTCTCTGCTATATACTGACTTTATATTAATAAGGCCAATGTGCCTTCACTACCCTCGTTTTTTGCATCGTCGCTCTTATGGTTGGAGTACCTGATTATAGTTGCCTGATTTTATAGATTACCTGATTTTCACTTTTGGTCTATGATGCTGTGTTACACGTCAGTACAACTTTCGTTTTTGTTTTCGTGCTTGTTTAAACTCTACCACATATTTTCTACAGACCTACAGACTGAACATCACCACATACATCAGTCCTACAGACCTACAGACTCAACATCACCACATACATCAGTCCTACAGACCTACAGACTCAATGCCATCATATACACTGATGCGATTTGGCATTTATGCGATTTGCCAGTCATCTGCTCCCTCTCTGGAGAGTAAACTCCGCTGTCTGACCTGTGTTCATGTTCACATATTGAAGAAACTGCATTGATAATAAACTCAAATTTGTTCTACTTAACTTCCATTGACTCTTGGATTATAAAATCAGTAATACAAGACCTTATAATCCAGAACAAGACCTTATAATCCAGAACAAGACCTCATAATACAGAACAAGACCTTATAATCCAGAACAAGCTCAACTTGTTCTATCTTTCAGAGACCTGGCAACATGCTAGGGGACTTTTGTCATCCTAACCTGGTGAGTCCCAAGGAAAAAGAGGTGGTTTAGCACTTGGTTTACACCAATGATTTTAATATTAAAACTCAGGGATTTCATGATGTAACATCTTTTAAATACTTAGCTGTGAGAGATCCCATATCCTTAATACTTCTGTTCATTTATCAACCTCCTAAATCTGACTTTCACTCTGAATGACATTCCAGTTTGTGCTTTTTGTCCAGCAATCATTGTTTTTGGTGATTTGAATTTGAAGACTATTTAAAGCCCCACCCACAAACCCTCTCTGTACCTCTAATCAGTGCAATGTCTTCCTTCATTTCTTTAAGAAAAAAAATGCTTATCAACAATTTCATACAGGGACATGTTCCATAAAACACATGAAGATCAGTTTTTGGCCCAAAAACTTTCATTTCACCCGCACTCAACCCACTGTGATCTCACCCCATTCAACCCTCTGTGATCTCACCCCACTCAACCCTCTGTGATCTCACTCCACTCAACCCTCTGTGATCTCACCCCACTCAACCCTCTGTGATCTCACCCCACTCAATTTCTGAGTTAATAAGCAGTTCTAGTCTCTCTCCCTAAGAGCTTCAGATATTACTATTCCTATCTGTCACTTTATCAATTCTTCTCTCATCTGAAACTTTTCCTATGACCGTCAAACTTTCTGCTACAACCCCCTCAAAGTCCTGGTCTAGAGGAAACTTATCTTAATAATTATCAGCCCATCTCTAAAATCCCCTTTCTCAGTAAGTTGCTAAAAAAGGTCTCTGCTACACGTCCTTAATGATGTTCTCTCCACTGAGTTTGGAGCTGTCAGCACCCTCCTCCTCGTTAGAACAGAGCACTGCGTTTTACACTGTTGATCATGATTCACTTCTCACCCGTTTATCAGCCATTGCTATTATACTGCACTTGCTTGGCTCACCTCTTGTATTTCCAAAAGATCTCAGTTTGTTGACATTGGTGAACATAGATGACATATTGATTTTGTTACATGAGGAGTGCCACAGGGTTCATTTCTTGGGTCTATATATCACTATATATACTCAGATACACACACACACACACACACACACACACACATATATACTCAAATACATACAGCTTATATACATCTTACACACAGACTACATACAGCCTACATATGCAGTGCATACAGTCTTAGCTTTGTTAAGCAGTTCATTAGTGTAATCATGGGTGGAGTTTTAACAGGGTTTAAACTAGCACCTTCTGATTGAATATTCATTTTAATAAACGCAGACCCTTTAATGCTCTCCAGGTACTTTGCTGAAGTCGAAAGAAAGTGAGAATCTGAAGCCAAAAGTTTATCTTCTGTTTAAAAACACATCTCAGATAAACAAAGTACTGATGGTTTCAGTGTCCCCAGAGATACAGAACTGCCACGAATCTTCCACCCAATGAAAACCAACAGATGCCTGAAAGAATCACAAAGCTGAGCTTTTAGTGAACAAACAGAGGGTGTTCACGCACAACTGTGTAACCATAGAAACAAAATAATTCTAATTCTATGGTACACACAACAATGTAATTAATAGCTCTAAAAATATACATAGTAATTAGCTTTACCCAGGAAGTAACACACAGTCATAATGTAGGCTCTAAACACACCACATGAGCAGAGGGGAGCAGCAGGACTCAACACACTCACTAACAAAAATCTTTTCCTGCCTAAATTTGTTATTTTTTTATTATATGAATGTGGCAAAGACAATGGCAGTGAGGTCATCACAGACATACTGCATCAACAGTGAGGTCATCACCGACATACTGCATCAACAGTGAGGTCATCACCGACATACTGCATCAACAGTGAGGTCATCACAGACACAGTTCTGTCAATGGTGCTGAGGTCATCACTGAGAATCATTCAGTGTTATTGTGTATAGTGTTGAACGTACACCAACTAGCATGCACGAACAACGACGAACGTTCACGAACATATACGAAACGAACACAGACGCACGCTCATTCATACAACGACAACGGAACACACCCCCACACAGACACACCCACACAAAGACGAGACGGGGAAGGCGGCCAGGGCGGACATCGTGACAGAGCCCCCCCTCAAGGGGCGCTTTCTCCTGGAGCGCCCCAATGGCCGCAGACCGCCCCACGGCCACTGGTACTTCCCCAGGAGGAGCCACCCCCCCGTGGCAGGGCCAGTCTCCGGCGTCACGCCCTTACGCCACTCTCCCTAGGGACGGCGACGACACTGGGGGAACAAACAGGGGGAGAAAAACGGTCAGGGGCACATTAACAGGGATAGACACAGGCACGGGTACAGACATAAATGGCGACACGGCAACATTGACAAATACCGAGACATTGACAACAACAGAAACATTCAACGGGAGTAGGAGCGGGGGTGCCCCGAGACCAAAAGGCCAGCCCCTCAGGCCCGGCAGCCAAGGGCCCGGGATGGGGGCCGGCGGCTTCCCTGCTGCCCCCTGGGTCTCCCTGGCTGGGACC
>JAOYMR010000016.1:12048008-12062665 GCA_025802075.1 Tenebrosternarchus preto | reverse complement strand
TGTGTGTGTGTGTGTGTGTGTGTGTGTGTGTGTGTGTGTGTGTGTGTGTGTGTGTGTGTGCGCGCGTGCGTGTGTGTTAGCATGGAAGACAGACGAGTGTGTTTGTCATTGCTAAAAAAATAAAAAGTAAGGTACAAAGCCACTGTGCTTGTGTTTGAATGACTCTATATTGTATTTCTCAACATGGTAAATAATTCAAAGGCAGTGTGTGATCAGCAAAACCAGAAAGAGAGAGAGGGTGAGAGCGAGAGGACAGAGGGAGCAGGAGTGGAAAAGTGTGTGTGCTTTGAGTATTCATGAGCATGGGAGCATCTAACAGATTAGGTGTGTGCCTGTTTTTGCAACATAGATGGTTAAGGGGCGGTGCTGGCGTAGGGGGTGGTGCTGGCAGGGATCTTTGAAATCCCTGTACCAACTATAGTTCCAGTTACATGAATGTACTTCAAGAGAACAGCAGCAGTTTGACATCAGTTTGGGCTCTGCTCTGCCTCCCAGTCTGAACTGTGCTCTGCCTCCCCGTCTGGACTGTGCTCTGCCTCCCCGTCTGGACTGTGCTCTGCCTCCCCGTCTGGACTGTGCTCTGCCTCCCCGTCTGGACTCAGCATGTCTCAGTACTGTGTCCCAGTATGGCAGTGCTATGTGGCAGTAAACACACATTTGCTTGAACATCAAGATGAAAGAAACATGTTTATTGTAATGTTTGTTTTCCTCAGGTCATGGTAACACTTCTGTGTTTGTCTCTGTAGTCTGAATCTAGACGTCTTCATAATCTGCTATTCCCCTGAGATCAGCCAAGGAATCAAACAAAACGTGATCTTTTATACCCACAACACTGTCATCTTCTCCTCTGGATGAACTCACCCTGTGCTCCCCGAAGACCCCCAGCACCACAAGGCTTTCTGGTGTGACATCACAAGATGTTCACTGGCCATATTCCCCGCCCACATATTTCATATAGATGCCACTGAAGGTCATATGAAAGAAATTCCATACACACAAAAACAATCCTCATATAAACCAAAAAACATCCTGTGTTCACGCTCAACAAACTCATGTCCCCATGAGCTGGACCAGGGCTGGACCAGGGCTGGACCAGGGCATGTGGCTCAGATATGAAGCCTTTAAAACACACGGGAAACACCTGAAGCAGGTGTAACTGCGAAGCAACAACCACCATGGCAACCGTTCACCTGATTTGACCCAACAGAAGGAGGAGGAACAGCTCAATAAGTGATGCTAGCTGTGGTCTGATCACTGTATCTCTAAATGAACCAGCAATCAAATCATTTCTTTGCTTTTGTAATTGTAACACAGTTACACGGTCTGCATGCTGATTATGATATTATACATGTTCTGTTACACTTAAAGACCAGTCGGAGAAACACTAAACACAGAGTACAAATTGGCACAGTATCTTCTTACTGTCAGAGACACAAACCTTAGCCTATAGTGTTTCTTTCCTCTGGAAAAATCTAAAAACATATGAGCAGCTTTCACAATGAAGATCTAACAGCACATTATAATGAAATGAACCAACATGACCATATTAGAGAGCGAGAGAGAGAGTGAGTCATCAGTAAGAGGTGTTCTGGGGTACAGAGGGAAACGTACAACACAGTGAATACTGAACCCACCGGAGTAGTGTCTCAAACACACACACACACACACACACACACACACACACACACACACACACACACACACACACACACACGTGCAAGAGCGCATGCACACATACACACGCACAGAATTGGTTTCTTTTACTGTTTCTCTGCTGTAGTGCTGATGAGGTCCCAGCCAGTCAGTAGAGGTATGTGTACATATACATATATATATATATATATATATATATATATATATATTGTGTGTGAGTGCACGTGTGTGTGTGTGTGTGTGTACCAGGATAACTGAACATGAAATATGCAAATGAGCTCTTTAACCAATTACATTTCATCGTGTGTGCTGCAGGCCAAGTGTCCATCTTCCAGACCTGGAGATGACAGATGTGGGAAAGGCCACATTTCCCCAGCCAATCAGACTCTTTCCATTTGTTTCCACTGTGATTGGACAGCAAAGCGTAACGCAGTGCGATCGATACTTCTGCCCTCGGATGTGTTGTGAGCGCATGGTTGATAGATTACGTGGGATCACCATTACAGGACAGCAAGGACACGGACAAGAACACAGAGAAAAGACCAACCTTGCCAGAGTAGGGAGCACACACACACACACACACACACACAGTCTGTCTCCCAAACACACACACACACACGCATGTTATCTTTTCTAGTCATGCCCTGTGAGAAGGGCACTGGGGACCGAGTGTGCTGCCCCCTGCTGGAGCCACTAAGTCTGAAGCTTCAGTAACTCTCCATGTGGGTTTACTAGGAGGTTTTTGGGAAAATGTTACATTAATCCGGGTTTCATGCGAGCCACAGTCCGACTAGGCCAGCGGAACCCAGTGAGAGGACAGACCTTACACACCCACATCAATATTTCAGCACTGACTCCCTCCTCTCCTCCCCAGTGGAACAGCAAAGAGGGCAGGAGGAAAGGAGGTATAGACAGAGACAAACCCCAGGCCTGGTCTGGTGCATCATGGGAATGACTCCCTCCCCCTTCCCACACACACTCTTTGACCTCAATTAAAAAAGGTGTTTAGATATCGTACATTTTCAAAAAACAAGACAAACTTTCTAAGCAGCATTCCATGAGAGTACAAAATTCTCTAAATCAGCAAATGTGTACACACACACACACACACACACACCTCCATTTTTCCAAATCTCATTAATCTTCAAGCACCATAGACATATGACACACACATGCACATAGACGCGCACACACACTCGCTCACAAACACACACACTAGCTCACTCGCTCACTCACAAACACACACACTCACCATGAACGCCGCGGTGCTGTTCAGACATCTACAGCTTAGTGCTTCACACCCCATATTCCATCATAGCTGTATCTTCCCAGCTGGCTCAAACACGCACGTGTGTGTGTACCACTTACACACATGTAAACACACACACACACACACCCACACCCACACAGGACAAGGTGGATGAAGGGGGCTGTGAGGAGAGGAGACACACCCCACACAAGATCAGTAGCAACGCTGACACACTAACTCTCCCTCTTCTCTCTCTCCCTCCCTCCCTCCCTCTGTCTTTCTCTACACCGTCTCCTCGTTTCTCTCTCTCTGCTACTTCTTCTTCTTCTTCTTCCACCTCTCTCGTTCTCTCTCTCTCTTTCTGTCCCTCTCTCTCCCCCTCTCTCTGTATTTGCTCTTTTCTATTCTCTCTCTCTGCATGCAGTCTGATGTTACGCTTGGAGGCTGTGCATCACAAAGACAGTGGAAATCCATCTGTGTGTGTGTGTGTGTGTGTGTGTGTGTGTGTGTGTGTGTGTGTGTATGCGCGCGCACTGTGGTGCTATTAGTCATCGTTGCTGCTCTGTGAGCGTTCTTTCTCTCCCGCCCCCCAACCAGCCATAACAATCAACTGCTGCTGGAGACAGCCAGAGCGGCAGCAATGCAGTCTAGTGGAATCGGTTCAGTCTGGACTTGGCTGGTTATGTCTGGAGCTCATGGAAAGAGCAGGTGAATGCAGTTAGGCTGAGAGCACAGTGGCATTAACCGCTACGCTTCACTCCTCACTCTACCACACCTTTACCCTTAGCTTACAACACACACACACAAACCTCTCCAAGGCTGCACTGTTGCTATGGAGTGAAAAGTGCCTTGTAATTGGAGCCCAGCCACTTGATCATCTCTGACACACACACACACACACACACAGAGAGAGAGAGAGAGAGAGAGAGAGAGAGAGAGAGAGAGAAAAGGGTTGATGTAGTCAGAAGCAGCTCGGTGTTCTATTACCCGAGTCACTGAAGAGAAGTGTCATCTCACCTACATGCATTACCCCACCCAACAGCACGACCTCAGGGTTAGTTTTCCTCCACCCCTGTAGTAGAAAAGTCTGCATCCAATGAATATTCATAAAACCCAGTGAAAGCAATTATGAGAAGGTCCTTCATCAACCCACGGATTCGGCAGTTGGATGATAAAGTGTGGAACATGAGGGTGGATGAGATACAGTCGGAGGATGTACTCCTCCAAATCACAACTACAAGACATGTTCTCCTATCACACCCTACGGGTGGAGCTAAACGGTTAGAACAGTCTCACACAATCTCAGGAAGTTACCAAACAAACTAAATCAAATAACAACCTCAGGAAGACAACACAAACACACACACGCCCAACCTCAGGAAAGCAACACACACACACACACACACACACACACACACACACACACACACACCCACCCACCCTCAAGAAGATCCAAAATAAACAACCCTAGTTCAAGAACAAAGCTTCCAGTACTGTACAGCTTCACTGAGTAGTAGCCAGAAGAACCTGCCCTGAGGTTCAATAACCCCGATCTAACCCTGCAATACATTTACACACCATTAAAAATTACAACTTTATCAAACATCACTCACAAAACAACTAGAATGAGAGACAGATCTTCACCTCAATACTGACTGAACAACATACTATTCCAGCAGAGCATCCTGCAGAATGTGAAGATACAAAGAACTCTGAAGAAACTGTGTGTGTGTGTGTGTGTGTGTGTGTGTGTGTGTGTTGTGGGGAGGGGGGGGGGGCTTGTGGTGGTGGTTTGTAGTGTAATTTCAATCCATAAAACCTTCCCATAAGCACAGCAGTGGCAGCCAATGGCCACCAGGTGGCACTCGAGTCATTTTCAGTTTCTCTCTCCATAACTCAAATTCAGCAGGCAGAATTCTGTCTGAAACCTATTATAGATAAACTTGTATGGATAGAATCAACAGTACGAGAGTGTGTGTGTGTGTGTTCTACCTCTAGTACGCATGTGTGTGCATGTGTGTGTTCTACCTCTAGTACGCGTGTGTGTGTGTTCAACCTCTAGTACGCATGTGTGTGTGTGTGTGTGTGTTCAACCTCTAGTATGCATGTGTGTGTGTGTGTGTTCAATCTCTAGTACGCATGTGAGAGTGTGTGTGTGTGTGTGTGTGTGTGTGTGTGTATGTATGTGTTCTACCTCTAGTACTCATGTGAGAGTGTGTGTGTTCGTTCTACCTCTAGTACTCATGTGAGTGTGTGTGTGTTCGTTCTACCTCTAGTACTCATGTGAGTGTGTGTGTTCTACCTCTAGTACTCATGTGAGAGTGTGTGTTCTACCTTCAGCACTTGTCGGGGGTCCCTGGCTGATGGGCCTTTCTCTCTCCTGAAAATCTTCCAGCCAGATTCTCTGTGACTGTCTGAACCTTCAATATCCTTCCCCTTCTTAGAGAACAGACTCCTGAGGAGAGAGGAAGAGAGCGAGAGAGAGAGAGAGAGAGAGAGAGAAACAGAGAGGTTCTGATACTGGTATAAATGAGTGACTAGAGTATGTGAGTGGAGGGATCAGAAGTACATTCCACTGCTCCCTCAGAACGATCTGGACTCACTCCACTCTTTTTATTCACTGGGGTTAGGGCTAGGGTTAGGGCTAGGGTTATTCATCCTACAGCCCCTAAGCACCCATGTCTGTTTCACTCCGTGGTCACCATCAGAAAAAAGACTTCAGTTTAAATAAGGATCAAAAATATAAGGTCCCATCTTTAAAAAAGAAATGAGTCACGGTTCTTTAAGAAAGGAATCATGGTTCTTTAAGAAAGGAGTCATGGTTCTTTCAACTGAAAAGAAACCAGTGGGAGACGGATCATCGTTTCCCACCTAAAATTATCTTAATTAAAAAACAATAATGTACTATTTATCATTTTGTGTGTTGTGCAGGACACGCCCCTGTAGATGTTAAACTGTCCTGATTTCAAGACATGACGTCTGGTTACCAGTAAAATGGCCCCAAGACTCTGGAACAACCTTCTGCTTTTTATAAAGGAACCTCCTACAGTAAATGTATTTAAATCAAATGAATGTGTTACTGGACTTTACTTTGGCTGAAATGCCGTCTTTTACACTCTTTTAAATATGCTCTCGATACAAAGGGGACTTGACTTGGTGGTAGGATTCCTTCACCATACCCACTATACGCTCTGGAACCAACCAGTGACATGTACTGTTAACAGAAAACACCACAAGGTCCCGAACAGAAGAACCAAAACTGGAAAGATGTTAAATGGACAGAGATCCTCAGTCTGGACAGTCCTCACAAAAGCAGGAACCAACATGAAGGCAGCAGCTTGTGCACGGCCGAGCCGTTACCTGCTCAGGAAGCTCAGAATGGGGCTCCTCTTCGGCTGGATCTCCTGTAGCGTTGACACGGCAACAGGCTGTCGCCGGGGACTCCAGCGTTCTCCTGGCAGGTTGTTGGAGGGCGGGAGCGGAATTTCGCTGAATCGTGAGACGGACGAGTCAGTCTCAAACGTGACGACTGCGCTGGAGTCGGATGTGACTACGAAATCCGCACCATCGTCATTGCTAAGCGACAGCGCAGCAGACAGCTCCGTGCTCAGGCTCGACGCGCTGCAGACAGAGACGTCGTCGCTGCGGTTCAAAGCTCCGCCCACACCTGTCCATGGTCCCGCCCCCGGCCGACAGTGCTGGAAGCTGCTCGAAGGCTCCAGCGGCAGTGTGGCAGGGGCATCCTCGCCCCGCCTCAGTGCCTCGCCGCCCACCTGCACACGCACAGCCTCCGGAGGGCTGATCTCCAGTGTGGGGATCCCAGAGTCCTGCGAGATCAGGCTGCGCTGGTCCTCCTCGCCACAGGGGGCGCTGCAGAGCAGTGCAGGCCTGCAGTTGGTCAGGCAGTGAGGCTTACCATGGTCCAGGTGATCTGGGGTGTGTAGTCCCAGAGGGGATCCATTTTCATAAGAGTGCAAACCTACAGAGACACATTTAGAAGGGATTGCTAAGCTGTTTTTTTTAAAGACACAAATTGACTTTTAAAGTTTTATGAGTGCTGGAAAAGGTTAATGTGCTGTGTGAGCTGAAATAATACTGTCCACATCCAAAAAAAAAAAAAAATACAACAAACTGGCCAAAAAAATTCTTAAAGCATCAAAATAAGATTTTTTTTTAAAGGTGGTGAACGTTGATATGTTAGAGGCACATTTTAAAAACATTTTCCATACACAAAACCATGACAACACACTGTACTAAAAGGATACAGTTAAACAGCATCAAACACAAATAATCCAAATCAATTAAAATAAATAAATCAAAAATCAATCAGATGTCTGTCACCAGCCAACAGTAAATCTGGACAGCCCAGACGCGATCAGGACTCCAGGCCTATAGGACTCTGTCCTGACGGTCGTTCTGCTGGGGTGTGCGTTATTCTGGACCACAGCTGTACCAGTGGCCCGAGATCCCAGTCTCCCTCTGTACTGGAGTACCGCTGCAGGACTGGGGTGGCTACGTCTTAATGAGGTGTTGTGGTCCTGTGACTGGTCATGCGCGTCCATACGTAAACATCAACGAGCTCATTCTGAGTTCAAATCGCTTTGGAAGTTCTAGTTAAGCAAGACCTGGACTAGAAATTCAAGTTCGACTGAACCAGAGCACACAAAACCTCAGCCCAGCCCACACTGCACATGAACAGAGGCATGTATGCCCAAGGGCTACTGCTAGGACAGTCCTGACTACATCAACCCTTCTCTCTCTCTCTCTCTCTCTCTCTCCCTCCCTCTCCCTCTCCCTCTCTCTCTCTCTCTCTCTCTCTCTCTCTCTCTCATACATACGCGCGCACTCGCACGCGCTCACACACACGCTTCCTCATCAGCAGCACCCTTCATGTCACTGTTGACATGCAGGTCTGAGCACAGACAGAGCTGCAGTCAGCCTGGTGGTGGTGATCTTCTCACCTGGTGGTGGTGATCTTCTCACCTGGCCCTGCACAGAAGGCTGCGATATGCATTGATCCCTTGAACTAATCACAGGGGTTGATCTTTTTTTTAGGTCTGCTGTGAGCATCCAGACCTGTTTTAGATGCTCCAGATAAGTTCTCTATGGAAATGCTGATGAATCATATTCCCACAAACAGTTGTGCTTTAAATAACACAGGCCAGCGTTTAACCATATTACAAGGGTTCTCCACTATGTTTGATACACAGAGCAAATTTATACACAAAAATATCACAATATGATATTCTGTCCACAATCCTGCTACATACAGGATGAAGCTGGTACTGCCCTTAGTCCTGGGGGACTTCCTGTACCACCCAACACACCAGCCTCAGCTCCGACGCACCAGCCTCAGCTCACACTGCTACTGTTATCTTTCAACGTGTAAAGCTGCAAGGACTTTCACACATCTCAGTGGATCAGACCTTCAGAAACGCACGTCACACCAACACGGTCTCTACCTTTGTTAAGACTTTACCTTTGTTAAAGAGGCTCAATGAACACCTTAGTTGTGTCATCAACAACAAAGACCAGAGAAAACACTAACCCACACTGAGGCGTGTTAGTCAAATACTTTACTCAGGTGTGTTAGGGAAGGGAACACACTCTTTAATGGTCTGAAAGGCTGTGGGCAAAAACATTTGAATCATCTAATTATATTCCTCCTAAAACATCTCATTTCTCAACATCCAGGCTGTTTGTTCAGGTTGTATGCACACAAGTCTGTTGATATGAACTGGTTTCCTGTGCAGTTGGGCCTCATGTCCAGTGGCCTCGATCATGAGTTTCCCCATTTTTAACTGCAATATATGCACATAAAAAATACATGTGTATTAAAACACCAGTCCTGGTCAAAAGCACCTCATTCCTGACGGAGGCCAGTAGAGGTAACCACAGTATGCACACAGGACCCAGGACTGAGCTACAGCCAACATCACGTCATGCTACACCAGGACTGAGCTACAGTCAACATCACGTCACACTACACCAGGACTGACCTACAGTCCGTCAGCCAACGTCACGCTACACCAGGACTGAGCTAAAGCCAACGTCACGCTACACCAGGACTGAGATACAGTCCGTCAGCCAACGTCACGCTACATCAGGACTGAGATATAGTCCGTCAGCCAACGTCACGCTACACCAGGACCTGTAGTGGTGAAGAGACACTACCCACTGCATGGACGCAGGTGGCATCATGGTGGCCAAAACCATTGACTAAACTGTGGAACTAATAGTGGCCAATCAGGGTGCTTATGTAATGGAGCGGGAGTTCTCAATCCCACGGTGAACTTCACGTGAGTCACAATGTAATCACAGCGTGTTTTTAACGGTTCGTGCATGCAGTTAACAGACTGCGTCATGATGGGACAACTACATTTAAAAAGACAAAGTTCTGAATATATGCGTCAGTTGCGTTCATGGTATATTTTTTATGCACAAATAACCGACGAATGAAGAAAATCTTCCGATGCGAGAGTGATGTACACAGAGGGCGACGGGCACCCGCGAGCATCACATCGGCTGCACTTCAGTCTTCAGCGGTGGTGCAACACCTGTTGCGCGGTCTCTTACCTGCTTTGTTGCCAGCATTTGACTTGTCCACTATATGTGCCATCTTCCACGAGCTGTGTGCTACAGGTGAAAGAACAGGTCCACACATCGCTTCGGGTTGTCCTTCGGTCGGTGCATAGCAACGTGACCTGACCTTACAGCCTCAGCATACCTTTTAAAACACAGAAGTTAATTACGACCAGGAAATATATTCTAATTCATTCTCAGCATTTAGCAAGCGGACAAGTGACGCTTGACACTCGAATGAAGCTTGTAGAGGAATGAATAAACCATGCCAAGATTGACTAAAGGTAACCTACAGCGCTCCAAGTAGCTACCATTAACGCAAGTTAACTCAGCGAGCGCCTTCCGCTCAGCGGACTGATGTCAACAGCTCACGAATGATCGAAACCTCGGACTGCTTTTAATGCCGAGTTACAGCAAATTCAACATTTGTTTTAAAGAACTACACTGCACACATTCTACAATATAAACACATAAAGTGCGCTACCTGGTCAGTCGCTGTCGCCGCCATTTTAAAACAAACTTCCCAATGAAAAGAGCAGCGTAATCGAGGCAGGAAGCGCGCGCGTCGGTAGGTGTACCTGCACAGCACGCGCCGGGTTTGGGTCTACGGGGAACACCGGGTTTTCTTCATCGGGTAATTGATCTCTCTGTACGTTACATCCCGTTGTAGAAAGAATCGCTCCTATAAAAACCGAATGGGCACTGCTTAGCGTTTCAATAATGATAGGTAATAGCGACAGGAAGAGGAAGTTAATTATAAAAGGTGGTTATACACACACACACACACACACACACACACACACACATACACATATAAAGACATCTGTGAAGTGATGGTATTTAATTGTCTAAATAGTCAATTCGTTATTATTGCTGTTTTATTATTTTATCTGTTTTATTTTATAGTCTATTTACTGTTTTAACACATTCAAACAGTTCATTTCGGTGACATTTCGAAGACCATATCATCCTGTACAGATCTTTGTGGGTGCTGAGGCCATGGTTCCAGTTTAGGATTGTAACCCCTACTGATCATCTTTGGCTCCCGTGTCAAACTCGGCAAAGTCGAGCTCATTTCAACACTCGTTACCTTCCTTCTCTCTCTTGGGAGCGAGCTCGATGACGCAATGCTTATGTCACGACGTTTCCGTCACGCCTATCGCATAAAAGAAGCGACAAGCTGTAGTTTTACTCTGATTATTTTCTACTTTATGATTACCACTAACGATTTGTTACGCAAAAAACATTCTGCTGTGATGCTTATATAACGTATATACTACAGCAAATTCGTTTAACTGTATGAAATTAATGTCAAAACACGCAGTTCAAGGGAAAGAATATCGTTTGTTCCACGTGAACAGGAATCTGTTGAACTTGTCAGCTGCTTGTCAGTTGATTATAGATTTAAAATTAATTTCCATTACACTCTGGGATAAGGTCTTATGGAAAACTTGAAAAGATTTTTTTTTATTGTATGAAATATTGAATTGCATATTCAATGAATCCATCACTGTAGACCAAGTGGGGGTCCCAGGTCTGGTAGCTCCGCTACTGAAATGACACACCTGGCTCAAACATCAGGATGTTTCAGGAGGACACAATTAGGCCCATTAGATTATTAGATTAGGGTGTGAACTAAACTGTGCAGGAGGAAGGTCCCCAGGACCATTAGATTATTAGGGTGTGAACTAAACTGTGCAGGAGGAAGGTCCCCAGGACCATTAGATTATTAGATTAGGGTGTGAACTAAACTGTGCAGGAGGAAGGTCCCCAGGACCAGACCCTTGCACCCCTAATAGACTGTGCTCAACTGGATCAGTATTCATTTCTGTATGAGTCCCAAGATCTGAGAAATGCCACGGTCTGCTGCTTGAGACCAATTAGCCTTTGTTCTTCCTCCTCATAATCACAGAACTGACCAAAGAGGCAGCAGATTCTGCTTATAATGGCTGGAAAATCAGATGGGTGTAACACACACACAGAGGCACGCAGAGGAACTGGAAAAGTGAGTGTCAAGACTGAGATCATCTCTGAAGTATGGCATCTCTGCCCTGGGCACAGTGCCCACCCAATCTCTCAGCCTTGATAAAGACCTGATCATCTGCCGTGTTAGAACTGGACAAGCCACTGTGTAGAGCACATGGTCCTGCCATCCAAAAACATCACTACCCTTGATTAAGAGACAGGGTGCAGAAGTGCCATACTGTATGAATACTCAGCATGTAGAAGTGGTGTACTGTATTAACACTCTGAGCCATTATGTAGAAATGGTATACCAGTGATCTCTGCAGTACCACCCCAGCCTGGGGCACTGCAGAAGTTCTGTGCTCTTCATAGCAACATTAGAGAAAGGACAAAACACTGGAAACAAACAGTATTGATCTCTAAAGTGCATGGGATTAATGTGATTACTGCTTACTCAACAGTGCCCTCCCCAGGAGCCCTCCCGACCCTCATTTATTTCAACTCCACACCAGAACAAATATACTCAGTCCTTTATTAGAGATTTAGAAACTCAACAATGAAACAAAAAAAAAGTTTTGCTTGAGATGTACATGGAATTAGAACAATACTACCACTTCAGGGCTTTGTGGCTGGTGGCAGTGAGATGTTGGTTCAGAACAGATGTTGGACAGGTGTGGGGTGAGGGGGGAGTTGTACCGGGGTGCTGCATCAGACTCTTACAAAAATGAATGGAGGAAGGGACCAGGGCAGAAGACAATGGTTCGAGTGGCCGGTGTGACGCTCACGCAACGGAAACGCCACGCACGTCACCATGGCGACCGTCTCCCTGCCGGAAATGCGGCGATTTCTAGAGCGTTCTCCTCCCAACACAAACACCATGAACAGAAACAGATGACAAGATCTATGCACTAATCCAGTCTCCCACAGAAACGGGTATTTGTTACACTGTGGTCTCTCTTAAAATAATAAGGTAATGTTGTACATTTTTGCCCTTTTTTCGTGAGGACCCACATATACTCACACACACAAACCAGCAATACTTAAAAGCAAAAGAAAAAATTTTGCACGCTGTAGGTTTTTTTTTTTTCTATTTTTCAAAAGTTTTTTTGTAGTTTAAGCAGAGTAAAACAGGGACTGTGTGTTCAAACCAACAGAACCACCTCAATGACCTCATGCATTATTTTCCTGATCATTTTCTGTTCATTTCTTAAACCTCTACAGCCCTCTTTTTTGTCTTTTCTCACATTTGTTAGGCTGGAAAACAATAAATAATAATAATAATAATAATAATAATAATGCTTATTTAGAACCATCGTGTGTTATAATACTGGTACCATGTCTACAAACCCGGCTGTTTAATCTAGTGGGGCATTTATGACCGACAAAGAAATACACCAGCATCCTCCATGCTGAACAAAACATGGAAATGAATAAAGATCAAATATCCATTCATTAAACTTATGAACTTGTGTTTAATTAATACCTGCAGGGTCTTTGGCCAAGATGCCAATATACGCATTTCTTAAGTTCAAGGTGGAAAGCTGTAGTTCTCTAGGACCTCCAACCCTGACATCTACAGAGGGTCACTGAGGAAGAGGGAGGCCTTTGCTTTGCTCACCAGTAAACTCAAGTTTACTCCCACAACCACCAGGAGGCGCAATCATAAAGTAAAATGCACACCAACACATCTTGGCTATAAAAGTGACATTTCTAGCATCATTTGAGTTTTTAAGGCAACCTTCCTGCTCTCGGTTTAGGATGGATGCCGATATCCGGAGCGGCCAGTGGACCCGGACTGGTGGAACTAGTGGAATCCCTGGCCACTGGCTGCAGGACCCTGCGATATATGTACACCAGAGCCGACGGCCGATGACGCATTAACTAGATTAACTAGCTCATGTGAAGAGATTTCCTTTGACCCTGGTGGAGTTGCATGATGTGCAATTTGTAGTGTACAGATAATTCTAACTGGTAAATATTGGTAGTCGTTTGTATTCATCATCTCAAAATAAAGGGTCCCATTTTCTCAAACTGGCATTTGCATTTCAACACAAACCCTATGGTTTAATACAAGCATATGGTTTCCAAATTCAAGGCTTGATCTTAGCAACCATAACAGACTATCCTTTCCAGCCAATCTGAACCAGTACTTTGGAATAGGTTTGCTGTTCAGTGTAAATCCTGACTTCATTCAGAACACGCATTAATTATCTTCACTCTACAGATGGGTTTATCTAATAAAGTTCTGTGAACAGACACACTGGCAAACAAAATAAAAACAATATCTGAGAGACAAACAGGTTATTTCTAAAACAAACGCTATGTCTGAAATTTTCCCTGTCTCGGTGTGTACTTCAGTACATGTGGAACAAACTCCCAATGTTCTTTCTGCAAGTTTGTAGTGTCTCTTCTCCCCGTCCTGTAAACATGAAGCTGCTGCTGCTGACAAAAACACAACACAAAAATACAGTAGCTACACCTCTGAACTACCGGAAGGGAAGAACATACAGCAAAAAGAAAAGAAGCAGGAGACCCAATACTAAGCCAGTTAAAGCACAAACTGTCTTAGTAGTCATGCATCAGGCTGGTTTACTTTTTGGGAAGAAAGTCTAAATGAATGGTCTTACCTTCCTCCAGCTCGACACAGAACTAAAGTATACAAGCTACGAGATCACAGCAGCACCACCCATCTGTGACTGCTACACGAGTGTTTTAAATCATCCATAGCACCAGCTGTTCCATGCTACAGAGTTCAAAAATGATAAAATAATCAATTAAAAAACAATTGGGTGTCCTTTACAGCTCTGATGAAGTCTTACTATCATTGAGTCATAAAGGTTGAAAAACCTAGTTGCCTAGGGGAATTTATAGTATTTTTTCCCTCTCTCTCACACTCACACACACACACACACACACACACACTTTACATCTTATAAGAAGCATCATAAATACCTGACAAATTCGATGTAGATATATATCCTAAACTCAACACTCTTAAACCAATGGATCACATTCCAACATTCTCCATTTCCTGATGCTTCAGGTCACTCAACCCAAACAGCTACTTCTGCACAGGAAAAATCAGAACTAGAATAACTATGCTTTAAAGATCTGGTTCCCCTATACGAGTTAGAGGAAGAGCCCCCCCCCCCGGAAAGACTAAACACATCAACCTGAATGGATGCATTCAATATCTTAAACACACACA
>JAOYMR010000016.1:12030444-12047908 GCA_025802075.1 Tenebrosternarchus preto | reverse complement strand
CGCAACTCTCACGCAACTCTCACGCAACTCTCACGCAACTCTCACGCAACTCTCACGCAACTCTCACGCAACTCTCACGCAACTCTCAAAATAAAGGATGACATGAAATAAACCGACATCCTGCGAGGTCAAAATGAGGGAGTCATAGGTGAATGATACGGTGGGTATTTGTGTTTGTTTAAATCAACATGGTGGTTAGGTCATAGAGCAGTTACACTGTTAGGTGCAAAACTAGTGTGACGGCCACATATACAAACAGTGGGGTATCGTAGCTCTAGTACTCCAGATCTAACAAATCAAACAAACAAAATCAAACAGTGGGGCATCGTAGCTCTAGTATTGCAGATCCAACAAATCAAACAAACAAAATCAAACAGTGGGGCATCGTAGCTCTAGTATTCCAGATCCAACAAATCAAACAAGCAAAAGATCAGCAAAAAAAAAAAAAAAAAAAGTTTACACTGGGCTCAAGTAAAGATCGCCGTTACCACCCAACTGTGTACTGACAACTAAAGATCATTCTTATCTCCTAACCGATTTTTTTTTTCGTCAAAGCTGATTAACATTGGAATACACAGACTTCAAAGAAATCTATAATGAATGCTCTCCGACACAGCGTCCTCACCACCTCTCAGATCTTTAAGTTTTGCTCTAACTGTGTTGACAATCAAGAGCTGGGGTGAACAGAAACCAGGGACGGGGAGAGGGGTTGGGCGGGGAGGACCCCTGTGCTGGGGGTCAGCTGTTCGTGCCCCTCCTCTTGCACTGGGTCTGTGGTGGAACCTGGGACAGCGAGCAGGAGGAGCCTTTCTGTTCCACAGCCCTGCAGCAGGCGGCTCCAGTCACATGTTGCTGCTTCCTGAAGGGCAAGAAACAGGTAAGACGTGATTGTATCTCACACACACACGGCTTTCCTGTCCGAGATGTCCTACAAGACTACTGAAGCTTTGATGGACTGGGAGAAGGAGAGAGAGCGTGCAGTTTCTGCACCGCCACTCCAGTGCACTCACTTCTACACCCCCCCTCCCCTCCCGCTCACCTGTGCACTGAGATCCTGAAAAGAGGGAGGAGCAGAGGGTGTTCTGCCACCAGCAGTCCCCCTGCAGGACCCCCACCACACCCTGCTCTCCGAATCCCAGTAGAGGAAACTGAAAGAGAACAGGAAAAATGGGAATTAGCTAATGGAACATTTGTAAATTAAGAATACAATTCAGAACACAAGTAGCTGAAAGCAAGTCTACAACAGATTATAAAGGACAAATTCCCTCTGAAGAATGTATCCCATAGAACCCTGCAAAATTTTAGCACATTAATCAGTATTTTTATTACTGAATATTAGCCAATGAATAAAATATAAGTGCACATTTTCAAACATGGGCACTTGAGGTTGAAAACAAAGATGATTTCAAAACCTAGTAGATGTAATTGTTGATCCACACATTTTCCACCGAGTGTCAAACACAGTGACCGCATGCTGGTTCAGTGGACAGGACAGCACCAAGTACAGTCCAAGGAAGCTTCAAATAAACATTCAAACGCAGATCAGGAGAACCACTGCATTCATAACACGGTTTTGCTTTGCACCACACCCCCTTCATAGGGAGTTGACACCAGCCACAAAACAGAACATGTTATATAGTCTGGTTTCATAAAGTTGACACTGCTTACGATATGTGGTACTTTTACAAAAACAGGATCCTACATGCTGGACAGAACCAGCCAGCTAACAATTAACGTACAAGCAAGGATCTATTGACAATCATAATGTCAACTTTTCATGAAAATGTTGCTGCTTTATGAATTCTCAGGATAAACAAATAGAACAAACAGGATCTCGTTAGTAATGTCGTTAATAGGGTTTGTGATTAGTAAATACACAAACAGGACTCATCTCATCAGTAATGTCGTTCATTAGGGTTTGTAATTAGTAAATACACAAACAGGACTCATCTCATCAGTAATGTCATTCATTAGGGTTTGTGATTAGTAAATACACAAACAGGACTCATCTCATCAGTAATGTCGTTCACTAGGGTTTGTGATTAGTAGAAAAACCGCAAACAGCCCAGAGTCACTGCTGGTATCAACTCCATAATAATAATAAATTTTATTTTAAAGCGCCTTTCAAACACCCAAGGACACTGTACAGGATAAAGTAAAACAAAAAGGTCAATAAAGCAACACTTCCATCGTTTCCATTCTTATTGACCACATATTGAGTCCACTGACATTTGAAAGCACAATTTTCCTCAACTAGAAGTTATGTAGCAAACCCCAAATCATTTAAATCTCCAACACTGAGGTTGCTTAGGACTTCATAACTTAAAGCGGACAACCAGCCCTCCCAGTCGGAAACACTTTTCCAGTGCTACTCATAGCTTGCTAGGCTAACAGTTGTCTCAAATTTAGATTTTCTCTCACATGAAACATTGGTGTGTAAGAACCACTGCTTTTTCATCTGAGCTTACAGAGGCATCATCATGGGGTGGCACTGATTAGCAGTCCAAGGCCATTCAGCCCCAGCACCAGAGGGCAACAGCACCACCCAGTTTACCTTTCCCCAATACTACCAACCTAATTCAGTTCTTAAAGACCTGGATATTTAAATCATGGGTGGAATGAACAAGAACACAAAACAAAAGCAAAGACAAAGCAAGTTTAAGCACATGGGCGAACAGTGGCACTGGAAAATACAAACATGTTCAGGACTACAAATGATAAACTAGTTTATTTTTATGTGTTTACAGCCCAACCGGAAAATGGATGCATCATCTTTTGCTTATAGACCTGAGTGAAAAATGGAAAGACTACAATAAACACACAAATAAACCAGTGTGCTTTTTAAACCCAGTATGAATACTCCCGTTTGTTGTGTGCTTTTCTTTTCCAGATTGTAAAAAAGCAACTGCTGTTCTACAAATGAGTAGTTCAGCCTGAAAAGAGAGAGCAGGGGGAGAACAAACAAACAATTTCTGCAGTCCTACTTGCTTTGCAGATTATTTACAGCCTCTTGAAGAGCAGAAAAGAGCTGAAGGCTTCCATTTCCATATGAAACAGTATAGACTGTATACGGACAGGGTAACCCTGCTTGGCTGGGAGTGATTATGGTTGAGCTCTGCGTGGCTTAGACGACACGGAATTATTGTTGTCTGTGCCTGCACTGTGTAACAAGACTCAATTAGCAGTGCTCAGACAAACATTGGCAAGGGAGAGGCTCACTCACCTCATGCAAATCAGGAACCACATCGTATGATTTTCCAAATCCCAGAACTCTGCCCGGCACGGAACACCTGCAAGCCTCGGCTTCTTCCAGGCAGGTCTCCTCTGCACGAGAGCTCGCGGCCGACTCTTCTGCAGATGCTCCTGCATTTTTGCAGTCTAAGCAAATCTCCCGCTCTGCATTGGACAGAGACACACCACCCCCTTCCTGTGAATCCAGTGAAGTCTGAGCACTCTTCTCCATGCCAGACTTCTTTAATCTGGGTAAGAATTTACCAGACTCCAGTTCAGATTTCCCATAGTAAGGACCTTCGCACTCTGCGTCCTCCTCTAAGGGTTGGAGGTCTGCCTGTGGGTCATCAAACAGGTCTGTCTGACCAGAAACGGGAAGACTCATTTCCTCTTTTTCAGACTCTGCGTCCGATACACTGCACCAACCCGGAGACAGTTCAGAAGCAGATATCGGACGAAAGTGAGTCCTTGGGGATATGCGGATGGCCCGGTACTGCGTACGGTTCATGCCGTATAACCGCGGGCGGAAGGGCTCGCCATCAGAGTCTGAGCACAATATGGATTTCGGTTTGAACCCTGGGCTGAACGAGGCCATGTCTTCCGGTTCAAAGGAGCATTCCACATGCAGGACCTGGGAAAAGGGATTACTCAGATCCAAGGATGAAAATGGGCACTCCAGACCCGGATCTTCTCCACAGTAACCTCCACAGGATCCAAGTAAATCTTCATGGAAGATAACAGAAAATCCCTTATTCAGTCCATCGCCTGCCCCTTTGGCAGCCTGATCATTCTGTCCAAACGACACCAGAGGCCTCCACAGGGGCTTATGCCCTGGTGCGAAGCAGCTGCCCGTGTTCATGAACACGTCCGTCCCTGCAATGGTGACCACATCAGATGAGGAGGAGGAAGAGGAGGAGGAAGCCACTGCACACTGCAGCAGGCTGCTGCAGGTGTCCCCAGGTGGAACCAACGTCCACTCCTTGTCGCTGCCTACGGTCTTTAGCTCGCCGTACACCCCTCCAAGGATAAACGATGTGCCGCCTCTCTCTGACTGCATGTCCCAAGGCCTAGCAGGTGTCGTGTAATCCCCTCCGTCCATTTTGCAGACTTTGCTTTTGGCCAGGCCTTGTTCCTCTTTCTGGCCTTCCCAGAGGTGATACTCTGAACGTTGTACTGCCTTCTTTTGGATGGCCTCATCCTTCACTTCAACATCAAGACAGCAGCAGCACTGGTAGCTAGGGGTCTCCTCCGAAAATAAGTTCTCACCTGCTTTCTCCATTCCAAGAGCCAACACACAATCTTTGTCTCCAATAGCCATCCAAATGTCTTTTATTATTCCTGAGCTGTAATCATCACTTTGTTGGTTTGAGTCATCTGAGAACAAAACAGTGTTGTACTGTTCACTCTCGTCTTGCTCCAACGCTATTCCACAAACAGACTCCAGTTTCGATATCTTGTTGAAGGTCTGATTGGACACTGTGCCTACACTCATTTCATCCTGCTGGTGACTTGGGTTCTCCTGCAAGAAATCCAAAAGCTCCTCGTCCATGTATGCCACTGGAATGGGAGGAATTATGCAGCCGACCTCCTCACTGCCAAACTGAGCCGACTCTTCCAGTTGAGCACCAATCTGCTCGCTGTCTGAGCGAGTCTCCTCAGAGTGGGACCACGGACTGCAAGTCCTCGTTGACAGGTTGGAGCAATGTTCAGTTTCATCAAAGGCACTGTTTTTGGTCCAAATTAGCAAACGGGACTGTTTGTTTCCAAGGGGATCAAGACAGCTATTCGAATCCATGTTGTCACGATTCTGCGTGAGCGAGTCACAAGGAAAGGGGAAAGCAGAGCTGTCGCACTGCAGCTCAAAGAGTGAGAAGCAAGTGTTGAGGGCTGACGTGCTCCCGCAAGCTTCCATGGGACGGAGCTCTCCAAGAGACTCGGGCAGCCTGCTCATGTTAAATGGGACACTGCCCAACACTGGAGACAGCCTAGCTGGAGAGTCGCCTGCACAGCTCTCTGCTTCCAAATCTTCTGAGCTAGAAGAGTAGCACTCCCACACGTGAGCTATGTTTTCCATATCCTGTGTGAGGGTCACGTCAGCTTCCGAAGCTCCAAGAGGCTCCCCGTTTATTGCACTTTCCCCCTGCAGCTCAAGGCCATCTAGAACTATATGACACCCTGCCTCAACATCTCTTGGCTCATTGCTCTTTTGCCGAATCATGTTCAAGATCCGACTCTCGTGTACTGCATCTGAGGCACTAGGATCCAATATGGATTGATAAATGTCAACTTCATAGAAGTGAGTGAATTCGAACAGATGCTCATCATCTAAATCTTGACCATCCTCAGGAGGAAGGCAGCTTGAGATCCCGTTCAGTTCTGGGGCCTCCTCATCTCCTTCACCAGACACTTCAACAAAGTGCCCATCCACAAAAGTACCTGCTGCAAGGTACGCCCTTTCAAACGAAGAGTCAGCAATGCAGATCCCATGCATTCTCTCCGACAAACAGTCCACGTCGACAGTATTGGACATGTCGCTGGAGGAGTCTTGCTTGCTTCTGTATTTCGTCTCCAGTTTGCTTCGGCTAAACGGGACAAAGTACTCAGAAATGGGCTCGGTGTACCAAAGGGGTTCTTCCATATATTCCTTATTGGTACCAGCCTCACCTCCAGACTCTTTTGCCTCAGCCCAGCTGGGATCTTTACGAACCTCTCTTAACGACCTCTTGCCTTTTCTCATGTAATGCAGCTGCTGTTTTGAAGGGGCCTCGCCTGCACTGAAAACACTGCCGGTGTTTCTGCGTTCCTCTTTATCAATAGCTTTCAGTGCCAGTTTGACCTGACCACTGCCCCGCCCCTTTCTGTTTTTGTTGCCGACCTCACGAGACTTGTGCCTGAACCGGACACCTTTGCTACCTGGGATTTTTGCGTCACCATGATTGCCACTGGAGCTTGAACCACCCTCACTGGAGCCAGAGGACCAGGATCGGGGGCGATGACCCAAATCAGACCGATTTCTGGTCTGCCTCTTGTTTTGAGAAGAAGGTTGGTCATCGGACGTCCCAGCAGCGCCTCCATGGTATCGGTTCTCCTTTTCTTTCTTGCTGCGTCGGTGTTGGACCTTCTCGTTGGTCATGGTGGCACTCAGGGCATCAGGCCCTTTATCCTTGAAGACCTCACCCTCACTGGTGCAGTCTTTCGGGGACGAGGTATCCGTGCTTGTCTGATGGGCGGCAGATGAGGATGAGCTGGAATATGTGCATGCTTTAGACTTGTTCCACACAGTCATAATCTCTTGGAGACAAACAGTTTTTTCTGACAGAGGTGGAAATGCTTCATAGTACCTTGAAAATAAATCACAAGAAAGATACTAAAGGTTATAGAAGTGACAATTTTGGCATAGCTGTGACAGAATTCAACAGTATTGATTATAACCCTACAATACATTTTCTGCATATAAAACACTCCTTACATTTCCACCTGGTCTTTAGAAGAAGGTGATTCAGCCAATTCAGGAGACCGAGATTCATCAGGTTTCTTAGTTTGCTTTTCTTTTTCTGCAACATTGTGAATCAAAGTTCCATGTTAGTTAAGCAAAGTTTATTGTGCACCGTGAGCAGCACCTCAGCACTGCTGGAGAAACAAACCTTTCTGCTTGTTCTGGATGTCCTTGAGCTTGGAACAAAGCTCTTCAACCAAGTTTTCAATTCCAGAGTTCTGATAAAAGAAATAAAAAAATTCACATTAATTACCCAGTCTTCCCCCTAGTCACATGTGTTACAGGAAGCTTATTTGGGTCTGTTTTGAGAGTACAGACAGAATATACTCACAAACCATGGCGCAGGCAGCAACAACAAGCCATGAAACAAGTTCAGATATTTCTAAACTACACTTGAATAAAATTCCACTAAAATATCCTTTAGTAGACAGATTTCTTACCATGCCAGTAAAACAGTTCCTTTTTTGGCCCTTCGCTGGATTTTTTGTAACCGTGTCGGTAACAGGCAGTGGACCAGCAGTATTCTAGACTACATGGGCAGCAAAAGCACAGGCCCTTGACAGAGGTTCCCTGTAGTTCCTGTCCTACGCTCCAAGCCTCGCTGTAACTTATGCTTATCCCATCTCTTCCATACACACTGCTCTCTTCACCATCATATCCTCAATAAGCACACAAAGGAACTCCAGTTGAACCATCTTGAATTAAATAAAAAGCTATTTGTATTAGTCATTAATACTTTGTTTTCAAAACTTCATCACAAAACGAGTGTCTGACCCTGCTGGCCACTTACAGAAACCATTTATGGTTCTTTCATAGTGAAAGTCAACAAAAGGTCCTACTTCTTAATTATATGTTCCTCAAAATAAGTTGGGTGACAATGTCTGGTCTCTTTTCCTCTATCGCTAGGCAACATCTTTATTGTCCATTTTTATTGTCTAGTTAATTTTTATTTGCAGAACTCAGCACATGGAACAAATTCAGCCATTCATAACTGTTCAGACACTGGTAGCTTTACTGGAAGATGAGGAATATATATATTCAAGCAAAAGGCAACCTAATGAACGTCTTACTTCATCAGAAGCCGAGCGCAGGCACTGTACAGCTGCTAGCTTCTTCCTCTCCTCCAGACTCAGGTCGGCCCCACCCTTTCTCCTGCTTTTCTTCATCTCCTCCAGGCTCAGGTCGGTCCCCACCTTTCTCCTGCTTTTCCCCCATTTTTTGCCTACTCCTTTCTCCCATCCCAGGAAGATGTCGTTCTCCTGCATTTGTAGAGTCAAGACACATTGTTTCTTTACACTCCCAGTTTCCTATGGCCTTTCACAAAGTAACCTTCAAGGCTGCAAACATCTTCTAAACTGACCACTGATCTCTAAAAAGGAAAAATGCATTAAACCCAAACTGGACAATTCTGGTTAAACTGGTCAAACTGTTGCTGGATGGATAACAATGGTGGCATGTTACCCAAGGAGGACAGAGGGGGCATAATTTTACCACATCCCAGATATCCGGGAAGGAGCTTTATTACTGAGTAATTACACAGCATTACTGACCTCACATTTACCAAATCTCAGATACCCAGGAAGATACCCAGGATAGAGGGGGTGTTAGTAAGCTTGCCTTCCCAATCCCAAAATAAATCTGTAGTGGTGAATGAAACCCATTTTGAAACCACAATGGACACACATCTCCAAGGACGATTTTATGCATTCAATTCTAATTAACTGTAAGAGAATTAACTAAATGTGCCATTTGGTTGTTTTAATGCAAGAAGGAAAACAAACCTATTATGCAACAGGTGCACTTCCTTACACCCCACCCATGCACTGCTAAAACCTTTCCCCTTGTGCAGTACATTTGCTCTCAAGCTAGAAAAAAACATTTTGGAATTCCTATTTAAAATGTCATAAGATATAACTGCATATAAAAAACACCACACACAAAAAAATTATTTTGTACTTTTTAGTACATCATCAAACTGCCTAACCAAATCTCTCAAAGTGTATCCTAATCAGTGTGATTTCATTCACTTTTACCAAACATACACCAGTGTTTAAGTTGCTTAGCTCTGTGCTTTTGAGAGGTGACAGTAATATCACACCGTGCGATGCTCTTCGAGCCGTGCTGATCTTGATTACAGATTACTGACCGTCACTGGAGGCAGAGGCGCACATGGGTGCTCTTGCTTGGATGGGAGACAGTAGCAATATAAAGGAATATCTTTTAAGCTGACGCCGATTTGGTACATCCGGCACATTCAACACTATTTGTAATCAAAATAAAAATCCAAGTTAAACTTGATTTTCTGCTTAGTCTGTATCCTGATGTCATTATTATGGAAGTCACCTTCACTGTCAAAACCACTAGAACCATTACACAGATTTGAATGCAAAACCAACAACTGTCTTAACCAAACAGTCCATAGTAGCCTTTTCTTAGCCATTAAAAGACTGTGAAAGTCCTGGCCCACCTGTGAACTGAGGTTACATTCAAGCTGCCAGAGATAAGATCCACACCTGGTCTTGCAGGTCGTAGTCGTAGCTGTCATGCAGCAGGAGACTGAGGACGTATCGGGTGTAGATCATCGCATCTATGCCGCATTTCTCCAGCTCCTGGCCCAGCCAGCTCTGCACTGGGCCCAGGGCCTGCAGCAGGGACATCTCCGACAGGGGCAGCAAACCCACGGGGAAGTGCGGCCGCGACACGCTCTCAGGGGGGGCAGGACCGGACGACTCGCCGCTGACTGGACGCATGGGTCTCTAGGTGGGAGCCATAGACATGTGCCGGGGCATTCTCCCAGCCAGGCTTTGAGAGGGCAGGAGGTGGGCTAAGGAGGGGCGGAGCTAGCCTAGGGGGTGGAGCTCACTACAGTGGGACAGACAAGGGAGGGCTCTACATGTAGGACCATGTATAATTCGTCTTTTTTTTTTTTTAAATGCTATTAGCAATGGGAAGGTGCATTAGTCTTCAGGCATGGTTTACACAGCCAACAGCTGGCAGCTTATAGGTGGAGACTGAGCATGCTCAGTTTTGATCAGAGAGCTTCATCTTGCAGGAGAGCTGGCTCCAGGAATCACCTGAAATATAAAAGCAGAGAATGTGGAACGGTTTGTAGTTTGGTGGACTTAGGAAAGCAGATTCTATGAGAAATGAATAAGTGTCTGTCACACGTCACATAACTCATAGCTTATTGAAAGGCACTTCTGCCTGATTAACACACTTAACAAAACAAAGTTATTACCTTGTAAACCAATAAATGTCTTGGCGGAAGACCGAGTGTAAAAACTACATTTTGTGACCTCTACAAATGGTTGAAATGTGGCTGCTTGATTGAATCGAATAATCACAAGTGAGGTTGCTTGATTGAATCGAATCACCACAAGTGTGGTTGCTTGGCATGGTTTGAAAATCACAGGTTTTTCCATCAACCAAAATTGGCGGCAGTGTGCCAGATACCACCACGCACAGAGCAGCTGGGTTTTCCCATGAAAACACGGTAGCAGGCAGAAAATGTCGCAGAGATTCTTAAAGCTTTCTAAAAGTACCAAATCTGGAGGGAGGTTGTGAGACTTCGGAACAGGGGAAAAATAAAATGCCATTATTTGTCTAAATTGCCAACGGCACGTCAATAATGTAAAGTGATAATGTAAAGTGCTTATTCTGACGCCATCATATCATCAGTGCTGATCTCTCCGCAGCCCCAGAGCTGAATTCCCATTCAGAATGAATTCCGTGTGTTTATATTTGCACATTGTTCAAAGAGAAGTCTGTTTAGACCAGTTGATTTCCTTCTTCTGTGTGGATTTTCCAGTCAAACTTTGAACTGACACCATTGTCTCTTCGTCTGAAGTTCAGTAAACAGCTGAACTCTTATGAAATTGAGTCAGTTTGCCTATTTTGCAGTCAGAGGGAACTCAAATTTAAACACTGTTTAATTTCACCTCTTCATAATCATCATTTTGCGTGGCGTCATTGCACATGCTCAAATGCAACACAGAAAGTAGACCGTTTGTGTAGTTATGTAATAACACAATAATTAGCATTTCTAACCATTAACATTCATAAAATAATAATTTAGCAGTTAATCTATTAAACAGAGTCAGCTAATCATGGCAATGATGTGAATAACAAGTTTCTTTCAATCCTTTATAAACCACATTTACAATACACCACACAGGAAGGCATTTACACTCGACACACTCAACTGGGTAGCATCAGTGTGAACTGACAGAGAAGCAGAGACACCCCCACCCCCCTATGGGAGGATTACCAGTGTCCTCGCCTGAAACAACTACAAGCTCCTCCTACACAGGATAATGGCCCATGTACCACAAAGCATCAATGGAGCCTGGGTCACTGCAGCACATAATCTATTCAAAAGAGAAGTCCAGAGCAACCCCTGCCAGTAGATCAGATTACCCACTACTACCACATGAAGATTTTTTTGGATTAATTTAAAAAAAAAAAAATGTTAATCTACCATTAAGAGGCAAACACATTACAGTTAACTGATTGCGGTTAATTACTATATTCGTGGTGTAAACACACCAAACGGATAGTTTTCACCACAAGGTGAAATAACTGGCCCAAAAATAATAATTAAAAAAACTCAAACCAGCTTTTTCTCTCTCAACCTGGACAGCATCCACACCATCACATTCATTTTATCAGCCAAATGCCCATAACTTCGCTTTCTATTTAATACATTATAGCTTGCCGTATAGACGTAACATGTTTATACTTCATAGCACCAGCGCTTACATTTCCTATACCGCTCCTTTCTCTGAGAAAGTACAGCTGTCATTGGAGTATGTGCCTGTCACTCGACAACGCGGACATGTTATAGGATTGCGCTCTCTCACACCAATCAGCCAGATAAGGAACTTCACTGTCACGAACAGCACTGCAACAAAGTCGAAAGCGTGCACTGTGTTTAGGTTTCTTGTTAGTTGAGAAACCGAATTTGAAATGTGGTCTATAACAGACAACATGCATGTCAAGAAACCGAATATATTTTACGGTCCATACAAGCTTGCACGGGGGATTCTCAATCATTTAACCGACCCCCTGCGCAAACGGCTAATGTGTAAAGTACCATTTGGAAATTGCGGAATAAATGAACAGTCCTAAACCCGTGAAGAATACGGTGTCCTTGACGAATGGCCCCTTCATACTGTTGATTGTGTGCGAATACGTGAACCAAGCTAGCGAGCAGATGCAGCCATTACGGTAGGGAGATATTTATAGATTAAGTCATGTTAGTTCTGCGTTGCAGTTTTCTAGCGGCATCAGGGCATGTCGATGACGTGACATCAAGAAATACCTACCCACTGCGCAGGCAAACAGACAAATGTGGTTTCTCGCGGCCAATACACGCCAGTGATCCTTGTTGTGCAACCATCGAAGACAAGCCAAGGAATTGACGTAGACGTAGCTGTTGGAAACCGAGCTAACCAACTAGCTAGTTACTCTGCCTGCAAGCTCGGTGGAGGCTGTCCACCACATAAAACATTTATGAACACTTTCAGATTTTGACTGTTGGTTACAAAGTTTGTGGCTATCGGTTAGCTAGCTAGCCTATGCATTTATTGTGGAAGAAATCCAACCAAATAAACTAGCTAGGTTGCTAACATAGCTGAAGCATATTAAACCGAAACCAGTCACTGAACGAAATGCCAAGAACAAAAAACAGAACAGCAACACAACTTCTCCTTTCTAAAGGCGTTTTCTGCAAGATCGTTACACAGAAATACTTTTAAATGCCGGCTATTATTCACTTTAATTACGCGCAACGTTGTCTCTCAAGTCTTAAACGTCCGCTTGATTATTAGTTGGTCAAAATTAGCTAGCTAATATACAGTACACTTTAGCAGGCTGTGTGGATGCCTGTATTAGATCGGACTTTACACTAATAATAATAATAATAATAATAGCAACACAACATTGACGGTATTGACCTCGATTGTTCAAGCTAAAATATCTGGCTGGCGATATACTGATATCCATCTATATATCTATCTATCCATTCATCTATCTAGCAATATAGCACCCACTGATATTCAATATAAATAGCTGTAGCCACCAGACTGACGCACCGAGCATGTAAACAGGTGACCGATATGGTGGGATTTCAGAATAGGGGTTTACGTTTTACGCCATTACTTTAGCTAGCGAGGGTTAGCCATCCCTGCTAACACGGGCCTACTTTCTCCTTGTACCCACACAGCGGCAACCAAACGCTTGATCCTAGTAAGAATGCTGGAACAACCTGTACAATATCCTTAAACGGCATAAATACATGTGTATACACACACACACTGAAGACATGTTTTATTGGTAGGTTTCGTTCAACGCTAACAAACAAAGCTAGTAGTTAGCTAACCTGTAGCTAAAGGAAGGAGGAGGAGCTAGCCGGAGCTAGCCGGGCGTCGCTAGCTAGCGAAGCTACCGATGGTGTCTATCTGAGAGATGTAAAAACACCACTGGATGCATAGCTACACTGCTTTTGAAACAACCCACAGTCGAAAAAAATAACGTATATCGGTTTTATAACTCGAACAACCGGCTAGATAATCATTAAATGGACGAATATTCTTACCTGCAGTTACTCAACGCAGTTGGGAAAACGAGCAGGAGAAGCGGTAACTTCTCTCCCGCTGCTGTTCAGAGCTCGAGCTCCGCGATCCGCCGCCACCACCGCAGCACCGTCACGTACTTTGGGCGCCCGAGTGGCGACTCACAACTGCTGTGTTTTTATCCCAAGCCAAGTTAATAGGCAACTGCTGTCATACTGGATCTATCTGTAAAATATGCCCACATATACATGACTGTTCAGGTTGAGCCAAGATGGCCGTCAAAGGCGAGTAGCTTCTGTCACGCGCCTCTTTTTTAGCCGTCTCCAGGCAACAAGACGAATTGCTCCCGCCCTAGTAATGAGAGGCATTATGCTTCCGCGTCCGATTGCATCAGAGGATTAAGTAGTTCTTGTTGTGAAAAGACACTCGCCACAGAGATCGCCATAACTGTACATTATCGTTCCTGTTAAAGATTGTTTGGCCAGACCTCATAAACGTCTGTGAGACTTGTCTTAAACTTTGACCTGAGAAAGGCGAGAAAAAGTGGGGCATTGCAGAGTGGTGATATAACCTATTAAAACGAATTTTGAAATTTTGTTGAAGAAACATAGGAGAGCTCTTTCTGGCTTGTAGTTGTCCTGTCCAATCCTGTTCTGAGGAAACGGATGCGTTGTTTAGTATGGATGCACACAACCAAGGAAAAAGCCAAGTCTTAACCAGCCTGGGATTCCCTTGATTGACCAAAAAAAATTCAAATAGAAAGATGAACAAATAAATAAACAAAAACAAATAGGTAAATTGGAATATGACCAAATGTAAACAAAACATATTTTTTAAATCCCAGACTTAGTAAGACTCTACCATTGACACCTAAATCTATTACAGAATTACATCTTGGTCCTTTGTAAAAATGTTTGATTCTATATGGCTGGTCTAAATATGCCAGGCAGTTGACATCAGATCAGTACAGGTAAGTGAGGTTCTCAGGTTAAAAATAAGAAAACTTGTCATGTAACAAACTCAATCATGATTTTTTTTCCCCTCTTGATTAGATTAGATAATTTTTGGATTGGATTAAATCCTAGATCAAAGCTACCTGCTGCTCATCAGGATCTGGAACAAGCTAAGAGAAATAATCTGATCACCAGTGGACTGTGGAAGTGAGAAGTCTTTCTCAGCTTTTTAAAACATCACAATAGAACAAATCTAACACATTATGCTTTTTAATGAGATATTTGGATGGCAAAAAATAAAACAATAATGTATGACAAGACTTGGTTTAATTTACTAGGATCTGTTTTGATCAATAATAATACTGGTTAATGTTAATTTCCCAAAGCAGTAGAAAGAAACATCAGAAACAACATTTACAAGAAACTGCAGGCAGAGGAGAAGGTCATTGTTTACATTATTTACATTGTTTACATTGTCCAACCATGCTGAATTTCCCAAAGTCTCTTTTCAAAGGCAGAAGAGCTGTGTGCTGTTGGATAACAGGTCTTGTGTTTTGTTCTTATTATTCTCCTTCCATTGAGTTGCACTGGTTAAATCCACCTATAGGGTGGCGTATCATTTCAGAGGAATTACTCTTAAGGTTGTGTGTGAATGTCACGTCCCAGCGGACGCCCAGCACTCAGGCCACGCCCACCAGGCGTCGCCTGCCCCAATCCCAATCACCGGTGTATTGACAACACCGGGTGCTCGTCTCCCCGGGCCCATATAGCCCATGGACTCTCACAAACCCATGCTGCACATTGACTTTGCGTACACCTCCATACGCCTCTCAGTAGCCTGTTCCAGGACTGTGTTTGTGCGTGGTGCTTATCGCTTTAACGTCTCTCAGCCTCGCCGGTGAACCCGGCTCGTTGTATGTATATTGAATGCTAGCACCTAGCCTAGCCTGCTAACGCCTTGCCTATTGCTAGCCATAGCCTAGCCTAGCCTGCTAGTGTTGCTCTGCCTTTTTGTTCTTGTGTATTCCGGTTGTCATCTGGCAACCCTGTCTAATAAACTCGCTCGCTGAGCATGTTTCCTACAGCGTCTGCCTCTGCTCCCTCCGCCCCGCCGTCACAGTGAACAACTGTTCATCCAGTAACTGCTGTTTACACATGTCACAGTTCACTGTAGTGATGATCAAATATGTTGTTCTTTGTTTAAAATAGAACCATAACCGCCGGAGGACCAGGCAGGAATGAGTACAGCTCAGACGCCATTTCCACAAATCTGACATTATTCTAGAGTAAAGGGGTCATCAGCTGGCAGGTTTATTCTAGAGTAAAGGGGTCATCAGCTGGCAGGTTTCATAGCATCTGTGGCATTTTGAAGTGTTTAAGATTAAACTGGATGAAAGCAGGTGACAAATGCTGTGAACAGACTTCTGATGGTGAGATCTAGTGCCGCATACACGCAGTGACCCATGGAAACTTTCTCTTGGTTCTTCCTGTCGGCAAAGTGTGCCTTGCAGGCATTGCTTGCATCTGGGTGGTGTGAGTGTGTGTGTGTGTGTATGCGCTTCAGGTCTCTTACTGCTTGAGGCCAAGGCACTTCCTGTGTGTCTCAACACCAAACTGCTTGTTTGTGTTCTTTGAAAAATGAGGCAGTGGAGATGAAATGCTGTTACCCACGAAACCTCAAAAACAAATACAATTTCAACAACAGCAACAACAACATACACGCAGGCGCACACACACACACACAAAATAAAACAGTTGAACAGATAAGCATGCTTGTTGTAACTGATTAACAAACAGCTGTCTTACCTGTGACTGTAGGGTTGTGGTGCAGCAATATCTTCTTTGGACCTCACTGTGGTTCTGGTCTCCTGCTAATGGCCTAGTTCTGCACTGTGTAGGGTTCTGTCTACTTGACCATACAGAGTCAGCTCATGAAGGGGTCAATGATTCCCTGCTCTGGAGAAACTGTTCTGAACTGTTGTGTTAGGAAAGCAGAGATGTTCAGAACTGCTCAGTGTTAGGAACGCAGAGATGTTCTGAACTGTTCAGTGTTAGGAACCAACATCACATGAGCAAACAGCGAGGGTGGGGAGAGTTCACAGCCAGACTCGCTGAACAGCACCTATGCACAGATTTAGCTTTGCCCTCTTATGGGTCTTTTACATTTTGACACTCTTGCCTATTTACATTCTTTTATATGGGTCTTTTACATTTTGAATATGGGTCTTTTACATTTTGGCAGTCTTGCCTATTTACATTCATAATTTTTAATAGACACCTGTAGGGGGCACCAGCACCACCACGATTCCACTGCTGAAGTGCTACAGATGAACTGAGTTGTAGCTGTTGCTTTAAACTCTTGGTAAACAGAAAAGGATAAGTGACCTAAAAAAAAAGGAAATGCTTCGGACTGTCACAAACACACACTGTCTCTCTCTCTCTCTCTCTCTCTCACACACACACACACACACACACACACTGTCACAATGTAGAAGTTTCCACTTCCGCCCACTGACCTTATAATACCGCTAGACTTTCCATCTTGCCTTGAACACACCCACACACACACACACACACACACACACACACACACACACACACAGATACTTGCAAAGAGTAGTTAAAAATGCTGATATAATTATATACTTGATAAGTCACTCACACGCATGCACACACACACATGCATGGGCACTCATGATTTGACTGTAACAGTCTCTCCACAAAAAATATACATATTTAAAAAAAATATTGATAAAAATGATAAATCTCATATCTGATTGTCTTTTGTTATTACTTAAATAAACACTCAGATCCCAGTATTCTCCTCTCTCTCTCGCTCTCTCTCTGTCTCTCTCTTTCACACACAAACACACAGAACCCACTGGTTTATTAGTCATCAGAGTCATTTGTGTATTTCTTTGCACGCCATACAGAAATGTGAACTGCTGATAAGCTTTAGGAAAAGAACAATGACATTCAAATCTAACATAAAACTTTTGATGTAATGTAAAACTTCTGATCTAATATAAAACTTCTGATCCAGTATAAAAAATAGTATAAAATTTCCCTTCCACAGAAAAGCACACACTTCAACACCTCATTGTTCTGCAAAGCTAGAACAGTCTAAGACAGAGAGATGGGGGGGGGGGGGGGGGGGGGCAAAAATTTTTTTTGTTATATGGGGCCTGTGATTTTAAAAAGGGAATTTAAAT
>JAOYMR010000016.1:11986948-11997443 GCA_025802075.1 Tenebrosternarchus preto | reverse complement strand
CCCCCCCCCCCCCCCCCCCCCCCCGCCCCCCCCCCCCCCCCCCCCCCCCCCCCCCCCCCCCCCCCGCCCCCCCCCCCGCCCCCCCCCCCCCCCCCCCCCCACTCGTCCCGTAGGGTGCAGATTCATGGGGGAGGGGAAGAGAGTTGTGTGTGAAGGAGGAAGAGTCTCGTCGGGGGGGTCAGTCTGGCTGTTCTGTGGTGTTCTTCACCTGGTCAGAGAGGAGAGGCAGACGCATGCTCTCCAGTTGGTGCCCCTGCTGGCTGAAGATGAAATGACACTCTTTGGTTTTGGGGATGATGAAGTGGAGCTGCACCTCCTCCCCCAGCATGGAGGAGCAGAACGTAAACGCATGGAAGGTGCATTCAGACAGCTGTGAACACATACACACACACACACACACACACATACAGAAATACACACACACCATGTACAGAAATATACACATGTACAACTACTTCACAAAGCATGGGGCCCTGTTGCCCAGCCAGTGAGGTGTAAGGGAGACTCGCCCTCAGAGACCTTGAAAGCTTCTGCAAATGCTGTTCTGTGTGGTGACCTTACCAGTGACGGACTAACGCTGGTTCACACTAACTGTGAGATTAATGTGAGATTATACTAACTTAGATTATACTAACTGATTTATCAGAATATATGTTTCTCAGAGTTGTATGCTAAGAGCACTTAGCTAGGCTGTGGTAGTAACAAATCAAATGCAGGATTAATGATGTGCACAGTTCATTATTTATTCTCAAAACATTCCAAAACTGATTCTGATCTAATTCATGCAACTCAGATTATCAGATTATGTAGCCTAGGAATTGCTAACTGAGTGAATGTATCTGAGTGAATGTTATTACTTAAATCTTTCTGTGGTAATATCTCTCAGATGTATAATGTACTACATCTGTTGACACACACACACCAGTATAATCACAGATTATGCTGTAGTATCACCAGTGTAATAATAGATTATGCTGTAGTAAATTTTACCAGTGTAATCATAGATTATGCTGTAGTAAATTTCACCAGTGTAATCACAGATTATGCTGTAGTATCACCAGTGTAATCATAGATTATGGTGTGGTTGTAATCACCACCATAACCAGTTATGCTGTAATAACCACAGAAACGACCTCCACACTCACCGGACGGGCCGGACCTGGTTCACTGTAATGATGACACTGTTCACAGTGATGAAATGCATTGTGGGCCGCAAACATGCTCAGACGGATTGAAACAGTGTTCCTCTTCATCTCACCATCCTCATCACCCTGATCTCCTTTCACGCCTGTGGAGCACACACATATAAATAAACACATATAAATAAACACAGGTTTGTTTGTTTGTGTGTTTTACTGTAGCAAGATAAAGGTGCACCATTCCAGAATAACTGAATTCCTGTTCATACTGTGAAGACATAATGTTCCACAATCTCCATTTTTTTCCATTTTGAAGCGTGAGTGGGCGTATTTTGGGCAGTGTTGTGAAAACCAAGTGTGGTGTGGAGATCTGCTGAAAAACACACCACTGGGTCTCTCTGAATACACTGGACTGCACTGTCTGAACTTGGGATCACGAGGGCAGAGGTCAAAGGGCATCTTCTGTATCTCTTCCAGGTCAGGCCACTGTGGGGTGCTAGAGAGCAGAGACTCAGCCTCTGGTGACACTTCTGCAGGATAAAGGTGGAGTTGGTATGACAACAACATAGTAACACACATACCGAAACATTCATTAACAATAACAACACAACCATGGAAACATTAGATTAACAATAACAACACAATTACCATGGAAACATTAGATTAACAATGACACAGTAACGAAACAATAAACACCGTGAGTGATTTTTTTGATTTTCAAATGTTTATCATAGAGAAAAGCAACACTGAGTATTTAGTATTTCAGATCACATCACCCATTCACTGCTCAGTCAGGCTTACAGCAGTCATAACAAGACACAGGATATGAACATGAACAGAGCTGCACAACACAATAACATGACAGAGCAGTACAGGACATGATATAGTAGAACACACCAAACAGAACACATCAGCACACCATCTCTCTCTCTCTCTCTCTCTCTCTCTCTCTCTCACTCTCTCTCTCACTCTCTCTCTTTCACTTCCACTCTCACCTTCCTCCAACTCATCTTCATCGTACACATCCACCTCCAGAAGGCGGATTAGCATGCGAAACAGGATGCGTAGAAACTGCAGGTAGGCTCCTGTCTTCCCCACCTGGAACACACACAGGTGGAGGCTGAGATGGAGCTCACGGTAATCACTGCTGATCTGCCTCAGAACACTTCAGAACACCAGAACTTCTGAACATTTCAGAGTTCATGTAGGTAGCTCAGATGTGAGAATTGGGGCTGTCTAATGTCTAAAAAAACCCTTCAGCACAAGCACTGAAGTAGTGACTGATATGTTAGGAGTGTGGTGGCAGGAGTCTGCGTTCCATGCATGTCAGACCAGTGGGTGGTTCTGTGTGGTTCTGAGCGTGTCGGACCAGCGGGCGGTTCTGTGTGGTTCTGACCTGGGGTGGGCCACTGAGCAGAAGCCTGCGAGGGTGGGGAGAGTCGGCGCTGCTGTAATCGGCGTGGTGCGGGCGGGCCGTGGTCCACTGGCGGTAGTACAGCGACTGCTCAGCGCCGCCCTGCTGATGTGGCACGGGTGGGCGCAGCGAGCTGCTCCACGCCACGTCCCCGTGGGGCAGTAGGGACCCGGAGCAAGGCTGGCCCGGAGCGTCGGGGGCCAGGAGGCGGTACGCCGCCCGGGACAGCACCACCGCCCGGGGGAAGACGCGCGGCCTGCTGCCTCGACATGCAGCCTGGGTGGACTGGCTCGGCCGTTGAGCTCCCGGGGACGAGGATGAGGAGGAGGAAGAGGAAGAAGAAGAGGAGGAGGTGGAGGAGAAAGAGGACGCAGCTGAGGAGGAGAAGGTGGGGCCCTGGGAGTCACACTCTTGTTTGACACGGCGAGGGGAGGTGCTGAAGTCCGTGAGGCCACTGCTGCTGGTTGGCTCGGTTTGGGAGGAGGGGCCAGAGTAGGACTTGTGGGAGGTGTCAGGAACATCAGAGGAACTAACACCATTTTCTGTGAGAGAACCTGAAGAAAGAGTGAAATGAAAGAGAAATGGGGAGATAGTGAGAGAGATCTGCCTCATTAGTGCAGCATACATGTTGTACATCACTGATATCACTGTTTACTAATCTCACGCTATACTGATCTCCCTCATAACTGATCTCCCTCTTTAGTGGTCTCACTCATTATTCATCTCCCTTGTTAATGGTCTTGCTTGTTAACGGTCTCCCTCGTTAGTGGGTCTCCCTGTCCTACCGGAGGTACGGGTTGTGGCACTACTATTGCTGGGAGGTCTCTCCAGCTCGGCCTGCAAGTCATCCGGCTCTGTGATGCCCCCTGCACTTCGCTCTTCTTCATCCTCCTCTTCCTCTCGCTGTGTCTCCTCCTTGCCTGTAGTTGCCATGGCATCAGGAATCACGCCCCGTGTGACATACGCACAGGCAAGCCCCACCTCCTGCTCCAGGGCTGTCCGAGTCAGGTAGCTGGAGTCAATGAGTCGCAAGTCACAGTACCGCAGAGACCTGAAGAATGAAGACACACACACACACACACACACACACACACACATGGACATGCACACACGTACACACACAAACACAGAGGATTCATTTTTTAAATTCATTTTTTAATTAGTTTTTTCTTGCTCCACTGTGTAGAACCCATTGAGGTGACGTGCAGGTGTGTCTTAGAGATTAGAGATTATCCAGACAACCTTCAACACCAGCAGCATGTTGAGAACACCTGCCAGCACAACTAAAGGAGCAGCAGACTACATACTGCTCTTTGGGTCTCAGCAGAACCAGTATGACTGGGCGGACTGGGAGGACAGGGAGTACTGGGAGCACTGGGAGCACTGGGAGTACTGGGCTTGTGTTTGGCTCGTTATTCTGCCAACTGTAAAACAGGAGTTAATCTGAGAGGAGTTATACTAAAAGAGGTGTTAGTTATTCTAACAGAGTTAATCTGGGAGGAGTTATTCTAACAGAGGTGTTAGCTATTCTAACAGAGAGGAAATAATCTAACTGAGGGGACATGTTGGCCTCTCCAGTAATGTGTCCACAGCTCTTCGTACACTTGCCACAAAACCCTGCAAATTTGGACAGGCCATTCTTCAAAGTGTGAGAGTGATGATGATGATGATGTGAAGGACTGACCTCGGAAAGGTCTCGCCCAGAGGATCCTTCCCTGTCAGGATCACAATACACGGCAAATCCTCCAGATCCTCATATGTGAGGGGGTTCCACTCGTCATTCTTACAACCACGCCATGCCTGGAACACACACACACACACACACACACACACACGCACGCAGACAAATACACACACACAGATACACAGACGCATACACACAGACAGATACACACACACACACACACACACACACACACACACACAGATATATATATATATGTGTGTGTGTGTGTGTATCCATGTACATCTATATCTATGTATATGTATATATATGTGTATCTATATCTTTGTATATAAATGTATAACTATGTATATCTATGTATATATATATATATATATATATATGTATATATATGTATATTTACATATATGTGTATCTATGTATTTATATGAATATGTATATATATGTATATCTATGTATATTTATGTATATGTACATATATGTGTATCTATGTATTTATATGAATATGTATATCTATGTATGTGTGTGTGGTGAGTGTGTAGTGTGTATGGTGGGTTGATGTGTGTGTGTAACCCCTCCACCAGGTGGCGCTCTCACCCTCAGCCGTGTACAGAAGTGAGGTGGCAGTACAAGCTCGCTGGCGGGGCTCCCCAGTAGCACAGCGAAACGATACTGCAGACCCAGTCTCTCCTGCGCCGCCTCCAGTCTCTCCCGCGCCAACCGTGCCAGCTGTAGGGAGGGCACACGCACCAGCAGCATGTGGCCGCGGCCCTGGCCGCCCCGGGCCGCGCCCGCCCCCCGCAGCACCCCCTCCACCATGGCCAGGGTCTGTGGTGTGACGTGGTCCCGCAGCGAGGGACAGGCCGTCAGGGCCGCCAGCGCCTCTGTGTACTGCTGGATCAGCAGGAAGCTGCGGATCACCATGCTGTGGAGGTGCGGGTGCCTGAGGGCAAGAGGAAGAGGAGCTTGGTGTGAGGAAGGTGTGCGTCTGCGAAGTTGAGCTCCAGTGTGGAGAAACACAGAGTTAACGTGTAAACACTGATATAGGAAACAGAGGAGTGAGGACTGGGGGGTGGGGATAGAGAACAGAGGACTGGGGACAGTTGGGTTCAGACTGACCGCTCAAGCAGAGCGTTGACCATCCGCTCGAAGGCTTCATCACAGCGCAGGATGGGACTAGCCACGCCCCACTGCAGCGAGCTGCAGTAACCCTTCAGCCCAAAGTACATCAGCTCCTTAGGAGAGAGCACCTCCTGCTGATCACCACAGAGACAGACTCGGAATGGAACTGCGCATAGAACTGACCGATAGAACTGAACAACAACAGGATGGGGTTGATAGGCAGTAAATGGGGTTTCTTTCAAACAAGCACACACACACACACACACACACACACACACACACACACACACACACACACACTACACATATGCGCACACACACACACGCACGCACACACACACACACACACACACGCACACAAGTACCATTATCTTAATAATTCTTTTGCATTTCTTCTATAGTGCTATAGTTCTATAGTTCTATAGGACTGAGAGTAATATCATGAGCAATATTATGAGTAATATTGTAAGTAATATCATGAATAATATTATGAGTAATATTGTGAGTAATATTATGAGTAATGGTATTGGTGCCAGAAGAGCAGTAGTGTTATTATTGTTAGGATTAGGCTCTGAAGAGAATGATCATGTGGAATAAGAGGGATGGTGTGGGTTAATGAAGGTGAGATGTTCTCTTAACAAGTAGATGATTGGACTTAAGGACTGTGTGTGAAATTCCAAGAAGTGGCTTCTACAGATAAGATGTTTATATGCTTGGGTCAGTCCAACCATCAGACAGGAACAGTGTGTGTGTGTGTGTGTGTGTGTGTGTGTGTGTGTGTGCTCGAAGATGAAGGACAGTCTAGAAGATAGTTAGATGCCGGTTGGACTGGGGTCAGCCTGACCGCAAGATAGTCTAACTAGACATTTTATTCAGAATAAAACATGGATCATAAAATTCCCTTACAATTATAAGTAGTAGTAATAGTTAAATCAAATCCAGTCATTTTTATTTATATTCCGCCTTTTACGACAGATGTTGTCTCAAAGCAGCTTTACAAGTGTCCGAGTCCAAGCCCCCAGTGAGCAAACCAAGGGTGACAGTGGCAAGGAAAAACTCCCTAAGAGTAGTAATAGTAGTGGTAGTAATAATAGTAATGGTTGTAGTAATCATGGTAGTGGTTGTAGTAATAATAGTAGTGGTAGTAATCGTGGTTGTAGTAATAATAGTAGTTGTAGTAATAATACTAGTGGCTGTAGTAATAACAGTAGTGGTAGTAATAATAGTAGTGGTTGTAGTAATCATAGTAGTGGTAGTAATAATAGTAGTGGTTGTAATACTGGCAGTACTCATACTACCAGTAGCAGTATTAGTAGTAATAATTACAGGAGTGCCAGTTCCAACAGTATCAGTACTGTCTGCAGTGTTAGTTGGGTTAATGACTCCTCCGAATTCTCAGGGTCAGCGGTACTCACGGGGCTGTTGGTGGAGCTGGGGGTGGGGCTGGGCCAGTGCACTTCGTTGTTGATGCTGATACGGGACTGACGGCTCTGCAGGGTGAAGGGGAAGGAGCTGACCTGCAGCACCAGCAGGTTTTCAGCCTCCAACACCTCCGGGCAGTTCACCACCCGATCAGCCAAGCCCTGCAGCTCGTTGTGAGATACCGAACTAGACATAGAACTGAGGACCAGTGAGAGAGAGAGAGAGAGAGAGAGAGAGAGAGAGAGAGAGAGAGGGAGAGGGAGAGGGAGAGGGAGAGGGAGAAGGGAGAAATAAACCCTGATGCAGTATAGACTACAGGATGATGCAGTTTGAACACTCCAGTATGATAAAGCTGAGAGTTAAGCTTAAAGAACTTGGATGTGGAGATGGTCACTACCTGGTCAGGTCAATGTGTGAGTTATCATGAATGAGGATGAAGAGAGTGTATGGGTTCCGCTGGACTTTCCTCATGAAGGCTTCCATTTTAGCATGAACCTCATTGTCCAGTCGTGCCACATACTTCTCTGCCTTCTGAGAGCCTAAAGAGGTATCCTCCATACCCAGATCCACCAACACACCTGGCTCACACAGACACAGAAATACACACACACAGTTCTCAGGTTAAGTTCTCCCAGGTTAAATTCTCTCAGGTGAAGTTCTCCCAGGTTAAACTCTGTAATGTAAAGTTCTCTCGGGTTAAATTCTCTGAGGTGAAGTTCTTGGGACTCACCAGACTGGCGGATGCGCCGAGCTGTCTGGTGCAGCAAAACCTGAGAGGGGGGCACTAGGACCAGGAAGTCCACCTTGGAGAAGCGTCCCAGGTCGAGGCTTTGGCTGCCTGAGTCAGCGATGCTACACACCAAAGAGAGGAGGCTCCTAGCTACGCCTAGCTGAGGGGGGTGGATCTGAAACACTTCAGTCAGCACCTCTGAAACAAACGAGCACCAGCATACATTCAAATAACAAAACTAGTATTCACTTTAACCTATCAGCATTCAGATAACCACACCAACATGGATAGTCATCAGAATTCAAATAACTACACAAGGATTTAATTAAACCTACCAGTATTCAAATAACCAGGCAGGATTCAAATAAAACTGTTTTCAAATTAAGTCGCACATTCAAATAATTTTATTAATGTTAAGATCCAAATTTCAGCTTTCATGTAACCATTAAAATATTCAAAAAGCCCAACAGTATTCTGATTCCTGTAGCAGCATCAGTGTATTATGGAGGAATTAATCATATTTTTACCGTTCAAGAGCAGTATGCTACATGGGTGAATAAAACATTCAGGAATAGAACATTACATATTATGGAGAAATTAGTCATATTTTTACCATTCAGCGGTAGAACATTATATATTATTGGGACAGTCAAAGAGAGATGACCAGACAGAGAGAGAGAGAAAGAGTGAGTGAAAGAAAGACAAAAATAGAGAGACAAGTGAGAGAAAGACACTGTAGTCCATGTGGAGAGAGGGTGGAGCTGTACTGACCTGGCTCTGTGTCTGGCACCATGGCAACTGCATCCTGGGAGTTCACATACTCCCTCAGGTCCCCTGGAAAAGGCTGGACCACCTGCTGTTTCCGTCGCCGCTGATAACGCACCAGCTCCTTTTCCAGATCACCGCCTACAGTCATCACGTAAACACACCCAACTTCAGCTCCAATACATCCACAGTTTCAGCACGGGCCTCAGCTTCAACACATTCCCAGCTTCAGCACGGGCCTCAGCTTCAACACATCCCCAGCTTCAGCACAGGCCTCAGCTTCAACACGCCCCAGCTTCAGCATGGGCCTCAGCTTCAACACGCCCCAGCTTCAGCATAGGCCTCAGCTTCAACACATCCCCAGCTTCAGCACCCTTCCAGCAATTCAGGGGATCTAGGAGTTGGAGTCTTGTGCAGTTGTTGTTTAAGAGACAGACAGACCTAGTATTGTTTTTAAGAAGTACTGACCTAGTGAGGTGTTGTTGAAATGGGCAGCCAGCACGGAGACCTTCCCTGTGATGAGCTCGTAGCTGATCTCCTTCAGGAACTCGTTGGTGGTAAGCATACCTTCTGCCAGCGCCCTCGCCTGGTATTTTCCTGAAACACACACACAAATGTAATACACAGTGTAACTGTACACAGAAATAAACCCTTCCTGGCGATAAGAAAATACATTAAAAACAAGCTTGGAGAGACAAGCTTGGAGAGACAAGCTCGGAGAGACAAGCTTGGAGAACGTGCTCAGTGTAGGAGCGGCCTTCTTTACCTAGCACCATCACACAGAATTCGTAGGCTCCGCCTATGGTGGCATGGATGATGAGGACGTAGCGGGGCAATCCCTGCTGATGTAGTGTGGGCAGAGCCTCGCTGAGGGACCGCAGCGTCTCTGAGATGCCCTCCCCCAGGGACGCCTGGCTCACCAACACCTGAACACTACCCCCAGAGATGCTGGCCTCCACGCGTGCCAGCCAGGGCAACTGGGCAGGAGTCACGGGTGACAGGGGTGAGAGGGGTGGGCCCGCAGCTCCACAAAGCACCGCCTTCAGCACCATCTGCTCAAACTCCTCCCTCAAGGGGATTTGTTCAGCACCTGGAAAGCCCCCAACACAGCACACTCACTTCTGACTCTACTCACTACTGTTTTAATTAAAGGACAACACACATTAGATTAACATCACTGACAGATTTAGAACTATATGTATGTATGGTACGGTGGAATGTCTTACCTAGGCGGGAGAGATACTGCAGGGTGAGGAGGATCAGGGTTTCTGTGGTGGGAAAGTGACTCGGTGACAGTCCCAAAGCAGCCAAACTCTTCTCACTCAGCTGGCTACAGTTGTAGCAGCTCACCAGCAGGGGGCTCACCACCACATCGCTCACATTGCCAAAGAAGTACGGTAAAGCTCCCTGACCTGTAAAGAGAACATGGACAGAAACAGTCAATATTGTACACACCACACATGCACACCACACATACACACACACTCACACACAGCCACAGAGCCCTGCAGAAACTAAACAATATAGTCTTAACTAAGGTTCCTAAGGTTGACTGGTATTAGAAACATTTCTACCCTCCTCACATGGAGCTCATAGATGTAGCTCTGCTTGTTGGGAGAAAATCTGGAAGGTTCTATGTTCTAAATATGGTTCTAAAGGTTCGAACAGTTCTAAATTGGTTTCTAAAGCTTCTAAACAGGGTTCTAAAGGTTCTAAACAGGGTTTTAAAGATGGTGAATGGGGTTCTTAGTGAACAAAGCAGTCCCATCTGGTCTGGGTTCAAGAATGTTTCTCACCGATAAGGATGACGGGGCGGATCCCGGATGTGTGGAGCAGGTTATCAGGGATGATGATGGTGTCACCGGCGGCAACCGCCTGGGGCTGTATGACCCCCGTTATGGCCTGCTGACGGGGGAGGGGCAGCACAGAGCCTGTGACCGAAATACAGCACAAAGCTGTCAGCTCACACTGAGCATCTCCAGCAGAAGAACGAAGCTGGTGCAAACTGTAATATTTCATGGAGAAGGAGCAACATGTGAGGAGGAACGTTCAGAAGAGAATCAGTAACGTGAGGAGGAACGTTCAGAAGAGAATCAGTAACGTGAGGAGGAACGTTCAGAAGAGAATCAGTAACGTTCAGAAGAACGTTCAGAAGAGAATCAGTAACATGTGAGGAGGAACGTTCAGAAGAGAATCAGTGATCACACAGAGGGGCAAAA
>JAOYMR010000016.1:11918391-11933139 GCA_025802075.1 Tenebrosternarchus preto | reverse complement strand
CGTTACCACCACCACCGCATCTCTGGAAGAGCACGTTACCACCACCACCGCATCTCTGAAACAGCTCGTTACCACCACCACCACATCTCTGAAACAGCACGTTACCACCACCACCACATCTCTGGAACAGCACGTTACCACCACCACCACATCTCTGGAACAGCACGTTACCACCACCACCACATCTCTGAAACAGCTCGTTACCACCACCACCACCACATCTCTGAAACAGCACGTTACCACCACCACATCTCTGAAACAGCACGTTACCACCACCACCACATCTCTGAAACATCTAGCCTGCAATTTCTCTGCAGTTTCAACACCCACGAACATTCATCTCTAATTTGGCACCGGTTGAGAAATACGTATTATATTATTAAAATTACATTAGAAATTGGACTAAACATTAAACAGCGATGGGCAAATAAACCGAACACTCAATAATGCTTCAATTAAACGTGTAAAATAATTACACAGCAGCTTCATTCACAACATGCACTGTATCAGGGCTCGAGTGTGTAATCAATAAAGCACTTCACAAAAACACAAACAGTCAGCGTATGCCAGGGTTACGCCGCAGGTCGGAGATGACGACTTCTCCACGCGTTCCCGTGTTCCTCAGAAGCTACTCGGTCCTCTCGGTCTGAACGGACGGCAGGGCTCTCGCGGGGCGGTGAGGCTGACGAACCAACCTGTCGGTGAGGAAGGCGCAGATCAGGCTCTTGGCGTCCTTGGAGATGTCACTGTCATCGGGGAAGGTCAGCGCGTTCTTGTGGTTCATGATCTTGCTGTACGTCCCCACCAGCGAGTCGGCGTAGAACGGCGTGTCACCTGATCAGAAGCATTGGCCAATCAGCTCTCGGGGACATTAAAGCACCTACGCCACTTCCTGCTACGTCTCCTCACACGGAGACCAATGCTAATCTCTGGTGGACATCTCCAGTAAACCACTCCACTCGGTTTCCAGCTTCAAGAGCAGAGATGTCTGAGAGCCACATTTTGGCCCATTAGGATTCCACAACAAATTACAATTAGTACTTAAACACAAAAATGAGCTTAAGACTCTCCACACAATGGAGAAGCTTACAATGGTTCCTACAATCTCTAAAAAGTGATGAAGTGACAGGTAAATATTACAAGGGAAATAAGAACCGTGTGATGCAGAGATGACCGAGTGGTGGAGGCTCAGATGAGACCTTGTACAAACCCATGATCTCACAAGCACAAGCCTGGGTCTGAAACTCACCAACGAGCATCTCGTACAGGAAGACTCCCACGGACCACCAGTCACACTCACGCCCGTAATAGCCATCGCCTCCCTGAGACTTCAGTACCTCTGGGGAAATGTAGTCTGGCGTTCCCACCGCCGTATCACAGCGTACCATACCGTCCTGAACAGAGACAGGGGACCCCCTCAGCACACAGCCAGGATCAGTCACTGTAGATGCTCAGGGATTTACAATGCACCGCAATTCATACAGTATAGCTATTCAGATGGATTTGACTTCACTAATTACACTTAATTAAATTACATTTTCAGTTAAAAGGTTTGATCTTTTTAGCATAAAAAACAAACAAAAAAAATGGATGGGGGTTAGTTTGGTCAAGTTCATTTCAGAGGTTCCTTGATGACCATGCGAGTCGCCCACAGGGCACTAGGTCTCGCACTGTGGAGGCAAGCCTGGTCCAAACCTTGTTCATCTTCATGCAGGTACCAAAGTCCGCTAGCTTTAAGTGGCCCGTTTTATCCAGCAACATGTTGTCAGGTTTCACGTCCCTGTAGGAAAGAAACCAATGACAATCAGCTTTACTTAAAACTCTCAACAACGACAGTGTGTGATGCCAGAGTGTCAGTGTGCAGGACTTCACCCTCACTACACACTGGGAGATGTTTAGAAGAGAGACAGCAGTTCCTCAGTAGGAACGAAGACGTGAACGCAACACATGATTATTAAGACACAGAGAAAGGGGAGCCCTCCAAACCTGTGGATGAAGCCCATGGAGTGGATGCCGTCAAGCGCCAGCACCACCTCGGCTGTGTAGAAGCGTGCCCACTTCTCTGGAACGTCGTAGTTGCTCATGAGGTTCACCAGGTCTCCGCCCGGCATGTACTCCATCACCATGTAGAGGTGGCGGTCGTCTTGGAAGGCGTAGAACAGCTGCAGACAGACGGCAAAAAAAAGAGGATGGTTAGATGTCACAAGAGCGCACACATACCCACCCATGCACGCACGCACGCACGCGCACACGCTAACGCTAATTCTGCCAGGACACTGATGCACTGAGTCATGGATCAGACATGATGGAGCAGGAACAACCCTAAACTGGACAGTGCAGACGCCCTCCAGGCCTGTAGGTGGTGTCGGTGCATTAGAGACGAGTCATACCTGGACCACCCAGGCGCTGTCAGCGAATGCCATGATGTCTCTCTCCTCCCAGAAGAATGCAGAGTCCGATCGCTTGATCATCTCAAATTTGCTGAGAAGCTTCATGGCGTAGACCTTTCTGCTGGCTTTATGTCTCACCTGCACATAGTCAGCGAACAGAACTAAGATGGATGTGTGTGTGTGGGGTGAGTATAGGAGTGGTTGGTTGTGGTGGTGGTGGGTGTGGTTGGGTGGGTGTGGTTGGGTAGGTGTGGTCCAGCTGTAGATCAGAGCTTGGGCTGATCAGCTACAGGACTTTCATTTCAGCTTTTGTATTAAAATAAAGAAAATAAAATTATTATTATTATTATTTTTTTTTTTTAAACATCCATGAATGGGATCAGTTAGAGACTACCGTGGCAACCACACCAGGACCTGGTTTACCAGTTTCACTACACGCATGCTTACAAACACAACCACCCACCTCAGGGGTGAACTGTGAGCACAGTTACTACTGAACCCAGACATAATGCAAAAACCTTACGTTACAAAAAATGAAAGTGAATGTATTAAAGGCCCAGGGGAATCACTTCCAAACCCAGGACTAAAAGAAGAGAAAAGAACTCCCAGACCAGTCTAATCATGCAGGGGGTTAGAACGAGGCTGTAATGCCCTCATCAGTTCGAGGTAGATGACGTGAGATAAAGGAGACACTCACCAGCTGGACCTCCCCGAAGGCTCCTCGTCCGATGACTTTGACCACTTCATAATCCTCTGCTTTCATGCGCAGGTCACGAATCTTACTGATCGTGTCCTTATCTGGAGGGAATCATCCAGAGGGGAGGGTCATATGATCAGAGTGCTGATCCCACAGCCCTGCTCAAACAGGAGATCTGCACACGTACTTAACAAATGCTTCAAACTACAGGTCCCAGAGCAGAAATGACGCAAAGGTAGGTTTGGATGTCAGTTGAGAAAACTGCTAACTGCTAGTAACTGCTAATCAATAAAGTTTCCATGATTTGACATAAGCTGGGATCTTAAACGCATCCCAAGCCAAGTGAACACGAAAGAACAACAAATCCAAGAATGACTGCAGTAATAAAAGCATTCAGCAGGTCACGTTCATGACTGCTGGCCTACGAGCTGAATGCTACCAACCCTTCCAAGCAAGTCCCACAGATGGCAGCTGAACTTCACCCAGTCGAACAGACTCACAGTTTGAACATCAACACAACAAGTGAAACAAGAAGGATGTATCCAGGGATGAGTCTAGAATCACTGCAGTGGCCTGTATCTTTTAACACACCTACACACACCTACACACACAAACAAGCATCAGAAACAGCCTGGTTGCCCGGCCGTGACCGACCACACACTTCTAACCCTCAGTCCCCAAACCCTTGATTACAAATCATGAAAGCTTCACAGGAACCCATGTCTCACCGCTGAGGTGTCTGAGGCATTTCGAAACCCAGCGCCCCTTCTGAAGAGAAGGTGAGAAACTAAAGCTTACTGAGACACTGGCTGAGATCACCAGCACTGACCTTTGACCCTGAGGCTGTGTTGAGAAACACATCATGAAATTGGATGTTGTGAAGGGAAAGGCTGGTAACGAGCTGCTCCCGACCCATGCAAACGCTTGCTACACAGCACACACTACACGCCTGCTGCACTCCACACGCTACATGCCCACCACACGCTACACGCCTGCTGCATGCCACACGCCTGGAGCTACATTATGTGACGTCAGTGAGTCATAGGGAAACACCTCACAAACCTCACCTAGTACTGGTCAAATATAACCACCTGTGGGGGGTGGGTGGGTGTGTGTGGGTGTGAGAGAGAAAGAACGGTTTAGAACTATTGAAGGCTACAATTTGCAATACAGTGTGGTAACCCCGCCCCTAATCACCAGAATACAGTGTGGTAACCCCGCCCCTAATCTCAGCAGTACTCACATCGGTTTAGGAAGTTGTCGATACTCTTGTTCTTCCTCAAGGCAGGAAAATCGAGATCGTAGACAAGAGCATCCAAACCGTCCTGGAGAAACAAACATTGAAAACAGTTCATCAGACATGCCCACAAAAGACCACACACAAGTACATCTACCTGGACAGAGGCTGATCCCTCCAAACCAGCCCCACACACAGCAGAGGCCGCAGGATTCATTCAGTTAGAAATGTAACAGACTCTGGTACTTCAGCTAAACGTTGAGCTTTATAGCTGAGCACTGTACTGAGCATTTTGCAGTAGCTTTATTCACAAAGTTCTGTCCATGCAAAAAGCAGCCATACAATTCAAAACACATTCATCAGTGTGTGGGTTACACAGTGCTTTTCTGACTCTCCAGAATGCTGCTTACTTATACAGCATTACAGACACAGGTATCTGTGCTTGACCTCTGAGCTCACACATCGCATCAATTATATGGAACCAGACGGTTTTAAATGGCAAACGATATATTGGTCGAGCCCTAACGTTAGCACAGCCTAATAGCGCCTACAATATCCCCGCTGGCCAGGAGGAGTGGAAAGAATCGGTTAAAACACCACAAAGCCGTGCGAAGGACAAGACCCGATTGGCCACGAAGTGGTTGACATCAGCGGGATTACCGCTAATCTGCTGTAATCCTGCTTGTCTCTCCCAATTAGGATTCTGAGGGAGCGGAGCCGCCAGGTCCTGCAGCAGCATGCGCGTGCATCAGGCCAGCGTTTGCTAGCACTGCCTGGCTCAGCCTCTTACATCTAAACTGATACCTGATGCTCACAAACTCCATCATGGGGGTTTAAGACGGGCAACTCATCACCAAACTAGCATATCAGATTGTGATGTAGGAATTGCACGATATATTGCGATATCCGATTTCACAGTACCGATACTGCAGGCAATCAGAGCACCTAGGAAAGATGTTTATCATGTGCTGTGAGCACTGCGATCAATCCCAGTCTCTCCAGATGGGTCCGTTCCCCTGCAGGACAACACACATGGCACAGAACTATTTAAAGAATGCAGCCAAACAAGCTCTCCACAGAGCGTGGGGGGGGGGGGGGGATAAATGGATCTTTAAATCACCAGACTGGGTGTGAAAAAGAAATGAGAGAGAGAGAGAGAGAGAGAGAGAGAGAGAGAGAGAGAGAACACTTTTCCATGGCAACCGCATGAGTGTGAGGTTTCTAACGTTCCAATCCAAAGGCAAAAAGCATAACAGGGGTTAGGGCATAACAGGGTCTCTCCACCCTGTCCCTCAACACTAGACTGACCAAAATTTCTTGATCCTGAGGACACCCCCCCCGCCCCTTGCCAACAGGTAGAGGACCATCAGCCCTTTAACCTTATGACAGAGGAGCATTGAGGCTGTAACTCTAGTGTGCATTCAGAAAGCCTTAGGGTTAACCCTAACCCTAGCTTTACTACAGCAACTGCTAGCAACACCTCTCTCTCTCAAATATCAAATATTTGCTTATGTAGCTGATGAGATTTAGATGCACAGAGACAGGGAGATATACGTACATGCAGAGAGAGAAAAATCTATTTTATTTATTTCACTGAGAAGTATGGTATCTGCATATTCCATATCTGCTAACCACAGCCATCTCCGATTTCCACCTCTGAACCATTATCACACATCACCACCACCAGCGCTACATGCTAGCGTCATGTTTGCACCGTAGATCTACTGTAGATTTATGTCTCTCTGAACTGGTGTTCTGAGGATCGAAGCCGACATACAAACACGCATGAATCATTGTGTTTTTCCTGCAGTTTTTTCCACCAGAGGATCTACACTGAGTCGCTTTTACTGCCAAAGGCAGAAAACACTGCAGTCGTTAGCAGGACGGCAGGTGCTAGTCCTGTTAGATAATTGCTTCTCAGCAGGAAGTGAGCAACTGGGTTGTTGGTTTGTCTTATGAACAATTTCATAGCTTTGGCACCAACACCACCACCCGCATGTCCCAACAGACACCACCCGCATGTCCCAACAGACACCACCCGCATGTCCCAACAGACACCACCCAGACCACAGAGCACAACAGGACCACCCACATGTCCCAACAGCACCTAAAGCACGAGCCCTCAACACACAGGACTCTGGGAGTGTAACCAACTTCAGTGTTAACAGGCTTTTAGTGTAGTTCAGTTACGCTTCTACAGCATGTTACACATATATGCGTACACACACACTCACACCCACCCACGCCCACTTAAAATGTGACCAGAACCTACATTTCAGTTACTGATGTGAAGCAAGGGAACTCTTTCCACTCATCTTAACACTCGATTTTCTGTGAACCACCCAAATGCATTGTGGCAGAGTGGGAGAGAGAGGGCGCCAGTGAACATCCACCCATTCACTCTCAACCTGAGCGGATACGCGCTTGTAGCTCTGTCTCATACTCCGTCTCGGCGTGGCAGTGAAAGAGGGTGGTGTATCTCCTCCCTCTGAGAGTGGGTGGTGTATTTCCTCCCTCTCTCCACCTCTCAATCATCTATTTAACCTCCAGAGTCAGAGCATCACACCAGCTGCTCCAGCTTCCCCTGCTGGTACAAAGCCGTCCTTTATTCTGGTGCGAGATGGTGACCTCACCCTGCTGACGTGGGTCCTGGTGCTGTACAACACAAGGCCTCTTCTTTAACCAGGCATGCGAGCTGCTGCCACATCCCTGCTGAAACCGTCAGCAAGCCCAACAACGCAGAAACGGCCGCAGCTCAAGTTAGATGCCGGCTGGGATCATGCTACCGTAGCAACATCCCGTGAGTCGGGACAGCTCCCCCAGGTCTGACCCATCTCATTAAGCCCAGTCGCTACGTCAGTGAAACACCCAGACCAAAAGCGCTTCATGAAGAGCGCACGCTACTGAGCGGGGTGTGTGATTGGTCAGGATGCTCATGGCACGTGTGTCTTGGCTGTCTGTGATTGGTCAGAATGCGTCTGACTGGCATACAATCCTACAGTAAAGTGACCCAGTGCTCTGTCTGAAGCGGCAGGAACAATTAAACAAGAATAACGGCTCCAACAGACACGCTTCCAATTCACCACAGCACATGGGGAAAAAGGGTTAGAAAAAACAAATTGTGGACGTTTCATCAAAACAGGATACATTCTTGTGTGGGACACTCACAGTGCAGTGGCACATCCCACAACTGGGATCAAATCATCAAAAATACAGTGAGGACTCGCTCACTCTCTCTCACTCACTCACTGTTCAAACAAACGTACAGGTTAAACCCGCCAGCGCTGTAATGAACGCTGCCATTCACCCAGCTGCATTAGGCTAATGACGTCATGCTAATGAGAAGACCTTTGGCCTCCATTCATTTTTATTCACATTAGCATTTCAGAATGCATCGTTCCGTTACCACGGCCACCTTCGACCTCACCAGTGTGCCCACTGAGCGGTGGGGAGGGCCGGAGAACACTCTGATAAGACTGATCTGAGAACAGAAGCCAGTACGTGACTTCCAACCATCAACGCCCACCTCACCACTTCAACTGGGTCCTCATATAAGCCACTCGTGTGAGTTTGCCAGCCCAGAACAGGCCAGCAGGAGGCAGTAGTGAGCAACTTCAATATCCATCAGAAGTACATGCACGCAGGTCTCCACCAATCAATGGGCTGAAAGCTCTTGCTGGGTGTGGGTCTGTAGCAGTGTGTGCTGGACACAGAACGAAACCATCAGAACAACAGCACCACCCGCCCCCATCAGCACCGCCCGAACAGTGGAAGGGTCAGGGCTCTGTGTCGGACCCGTCCAGACCAGCCGCGGGACCCTCCAGCGTTTCCCAGGCAACTACACTGGCTTTGCCCCAGAGCAACCTGAACACTTCCACCTCCACCAAAGCATGTAAAAAGATTCTCACTATTCAAATCACTCATCCAATATCTGGAGCAGCAAGTCCCCACTTACACCTGGTCATTAAATAAAACTAAACCAAGCATTTTTAATGAGTTTAATTTTCATTTTAATCAGGTGTTTGTTCTGAGGCAAGACGATGCTTGCACATGCACTCTGTCCCTCAGACAGCTTGAACAAAAAGAGCTCGGAACAGGCTTGCACGCACGCACGCTCGCTCGCACGGCCGCACGCACGCACGCTCGGCCGCACGCACGCACGCTCGCTCGCTCGCACGGCCGCACGCACGCACGCTCGGCCGCACGCACGCACGCACGCACGAACGCTCGGCCGCACGCACGCACGCTCGCATGGGTTTCATGACTTCCAGGTCATATCAGTATCTCCATGACTAGTTTTTTTTTACTGTTTGCTTTACACGTGTAGTGTGCCTGTTCCTCTCAGGAGTTATTTTAAGTAAGTGATCTGACTACACCTCTTCTGCCTTCTGAACTAAATCATTCTGACTTGCCACCCCATCTTTACCTGATCTCTGTCCATCTTTACCCGATTTGTGAAGGGAGATTTTGGAATTGCTAGGGCAGGAGAATGCACTGTGCACAGGAAAGCCATCCTGAAGCACTGTGCGCGGGACAGCTATCCTGAAGCACTGTGCGCGGGACAGCTATCCTGAAGCACTGTGCGCGGGACAGCTATCCTGAAGCAGGGGAAAGGACTAGTGCTGTTCACCAGGTGCCAAAGCCCATGTAGGGTTTTAAACTGGACAGATTCTCCTCCCCATCAGCTCAGTGAAGCATTCCAAACTCAGCAGATAAAGAGGTGAGGGATCTGTGCCTGTTCTGGTGCCTGAAGCTCTCAGAGTGGCTGCTGATGTGGAGAGGAGCAGCACGACCAGCACTGACGTCACCACGGACCTCGGCAGACCCTGGTTATCTACCGGGACGGTGGCCAGGCGGCACACGGCGACAGCCCCGAGCAGGCGCACTATTTATGGCTACGGTATTGCATGCTGGGAAGACTTTTAATGCTACAGTCGTATCTTATGGACCTCGAACAAATGCAAATCATGGAGCATCCGACAAAAACTAAATCAAAACCCAAGTTGAAGCAGTGGCGGGTGGAACAAACCTCAGAGAGAGAAGGACACGTGTTGCTCATCCCGTCACCTGAGAGTCATGCTCACCACCCTGAGTCTCAGAGGCAGCACTGACCAAAGGGAACTAGGAGAAATGGAAGGTGGCCCCGTCTAATTGGCTCTCATAAGTCTTACACTGAATCTCTGCTCCACTTCCTTTAATCTGAGCAGGTAAAAAAATAAAAATAAAAAAAAAAGCTCAAAAATAAAATAAAATAAAATAAATAAATAAATAAATAATTCCAGTTTCTACTGACACACAAACAAATGATTAGAAGCCAATGACAAATGGTAAGTAAGAAAGACCAAAAATATGTCTGGTTTCCCAAGCCAGTGTAGCATTACTGTGAAGGGGTAGAAAACTGATGGACGCTTCAACACCAAACAGTGACTCACCGCCAAGAGGAAACCACGCTCTGGTGTGAACAGAACAAACAGTCCACAGAGGAGAAAAATCAAGCGTGTGAACCTGGCCATGCGAGAGACACGGTTCTTCACCATGGTAACAGAAGATGACAGACATAACAAGCATCATCAACAACAGCGTGGATGGAGCCAAGGAGCCTTAGATTGCGTTTCACTGAACACGTCAGAGTCTCAAACGCCACAATGTGCAATCAAGATCTGATCACACTACTACAGGACCTCAATCATGCTACTGCAGGACCCTGATCACACTACTACACGACCTCAATCATGCTACTGCAGGACCCTGATCACACTACTACAGGACCTCAATCATGCTACTGCAGGACCCTGATCACACTACTACACAACCTCAATCATGCTACTGCAGGACCCTGATCACACTACTACACAACCTCAATCATGCTACTGCAGGACCCCCGAACACACTTGTACAGGATGCTATAATACACCAACACTGGGACCCAAATACACTACTACAGGCTCGTCAATATACTAGAAACACACCACCATCCCCCCGCCATCCTGATGTGAAGCATTAATGTTATAAGGGGCAAGATGAGCCATAAAACAGCAGTAAGGTAAGAGCTTGTTAATCAGAGCTTGCTTTTCCACGGAATGATGCTGTTCCTGCCGAGTCTAGGCAAACCGCTGGCCTAGCCATCCACCTAAGAGAGCAGGCTCCTCCTCCTCCTCCTCCACCCAAGAGAGCAGGCTCCTCCTGCTCCTCCATTATAGTTCCACCCTCTCCCTGGCTGTATTCTTTCTACTGTCTTTACTTCATGCTTCTCCAAACTGGAGGCTTTGCTAAATACAATCTAAATACACACAGAATCCTATGAGAGGTCCAAAAGAATGATACATGAATGTGTCTATACATGTACACACTCAAACACACACTCACGCACCACCCAACAGCCCCCCTGTGAGTGCGAGACAAGAGGTTATTTGATTAGTGTGGAATGTTAGTAAGAGGTGGGTGGAGCGACGGACAGGCCGGTGATGGCGGTGCAGAGCAAAGTGTCCATTCACAGCCCTGCGCAGGAAGAGCCTGAAAACAGTGCCGTTGAGCTGCTCAGCCGTGGCTGGATCTCTAGCGCCAACCCCCAGCCGTGGCTGGATCTCTAGCGCCAACCCCCAGCCGTGGCTGGATCTCTAGCGCCAACCCCCAGCCGTGGCTGGATCTCTAGCGCCAACCCTCAGCCGTGGCTGGATCTCTAGCGCCAACCCTCAGCCAGCACCTGATACGCACCAAACAGGAAGCCTTCAGGGACAAAGCCTGGCAGACTGGAGGGCTGGTAAGCTGCCGGTGACGATGGTGCTCATTTCTCCAGTGTCCACATTTGAGGAAGAAGAGACTGTGAAACAGGCCTTAAGCTCAGTGCAGCTACAGCAGCTGCCATGAAGCTACAGCACAGCCATAAAGCATTCAGTTCTTAGACACACAGACATCTTCCTAGACCCAAGAGACTTTCATATATTCCCTAAGGACCTGCGGAACCCGACGTTGCTAGGTACCAAGGGAACCCGACGTTGCTAAGGACCAGGGGAACCCGATGTTGCTAAGGACCAGGGGAACCCGACGTTGCTAAGGACCAGGGGAACCCGACGTTGCTGGAAGCATAGTGCCCTTGCAAATCTGAAAAACTTTTAATGTGTTTGTTATTATAAGCAACACATGAGCCTTCTATAAACTTGAACACTGATGTACACAATGTCTACATTAAATAAAACTGAGTCAAAGGAATGAGCTCAATAAACAGTGTCCCTGTAATACAGCACATCTCTCCTGGTATGGTCACATCAGAACAAGATCACCAATTACACAGGTCACAACATTTTTGTTTTCTTTTTTCTAAACTAAACTAGATGGACTCTACAGTCATTTTATACTGAATTCAAGTCTGTTCTCATAAATGTCCCATCATTATGGCTCTTTAGTGACAGACCAATTAGGTTTAATATTAAGTACACCTTAGATATTCGAAATAAGGCTGTTTTACATTTAAATATGCACAAACTAAAATGTAGTGTATGACTTTTGCTAATATGCGACCTCATCCCTCTTCAGTGTCCAGCAGTTTCTGATCTCAGATTTACTTTGCTTGGCTTTTCCACTGTACATAGTGACAAACGAGTCACTGGAACAACAAACTATGGATGATGAAGAAATATTGAAAACATATTTCAACATGTAAAAATGCATAAAAAATACACAAATACATAGGTGTTTGTTACAGTAAACGAAATTATTACCAGTGTTATTTGAAACTCTAGAATATGTATATAAACAAAAGACAGAAATTACTGCAGCCCTAACCAACAGCATCACCAGGAATGTACTCAGATCTAGAGATGCGGTTCCCATGGCGATGCCCTGGCCCCAGCTTCCGCTGCCCCAACTAGAGTTTCAGCCACATGGGGACACCAGAGCTGCCTCCAATGCCTCTTGAACTCCATGCACCGCCCTGGTGCAGACTGGTGAGAGTGAGACAGGCCACCAGGCATGCGAGACGAGTGAGAGTGAGACAGGCCACCAGGCATGCGAGACGAGTGAGACAGGCCACCAGGCATGCGAGACGAGTGAGAGTGAGACAGGCCACCAGGCATGCGAGACGGGTGAGAGTGAGACAGGCCACCAGGCATGTGAGAGAGCCTTGGATGAATAAGGCCAGTACAGGTGGTGCTTGCTGCTCTCAGAGCAAACACACACAGCTTATTCAAATCCTGTCCAGAGAAGCAAAGATCATTCTGAATTATAATTACACCATGGCTTCAACTCATGCATGATAAAAATACGATTTAAGAGGGTTTTTCTAAGCATTTGACATTTGCCCATGTTTATGTATATAAATAAGTATGAAGAACATGCAGATAAAATCAGTGTTATAAAACCACATACTTCTTTACAGGTCATCAGCAGCTTTGAGGCCAGGACAGTTTTATGATTTCTGACCATCTGACCGAGATTGGAATTGTGGTAATTTACAAAAAATCCCAGGTCTGAAAACAGGAACAAACACTTGCCCAGAAGAAGTCAGACAAATACACCAATACAAGTGTCCTAAAGAACACTACATATAACAGATTGTGGAAGAAAAGGCGAAGCCAATGCATTCACACTCCCAAAGTACCAGAAGGCCAACCAAAACACAACAGCGTCAGACGTCACTTCTGAAAGAAGGGCAAATAAAACCCTTTTACTCTACTTCAAATATTCAGGCTGATTTCAAATATTCATATATATGTATACACACACACACACACACACACACACACACACACACTTATCCGTGACTGAACGCAGTTAAACACACCTGCAGGCATCACCTCCCACGCTGGAAACATGGTGTGAAATAACGTTAAATGAACCAGATAAGGACTTAGTAGATATAAGCATTTTAAAGAGCATTTGTAATAAGCGATGTATAACTATATTATGTGTGTGCGTGTGTAGGTACTACTAGTTAGGACAACTTCAGAACTTCAAAACACACACCAAATCTGTATCTAAACCGAAGTATGTCAAAAGAAAATATGGCCGAGGCCACAATACGTTTAATAATAAGCACAGTTTAACTCTTCGTCAAACTTCTTTTTACAGTAACTTTAATTAACCAACAACACATTAATAAAGGCAGGATGCATGGAAACCCTATGTATTTATCACTGTTTGGTAGATATAAACCGCCCAAAGTGACTTTGTTAGCTCGTTATAGCCAGTTAACGTTAGACAGGCAGGTTATCAGGCTCGCGAGCTTAGCTAACTGGCTAACGGTGATGCTAATCAGCTAAAGACTGATGACTGAGGTAATGACAACTCACCAAAAGACAGTCGGTGTTTATCTCGGATTTTGGATCCTTCAACATGGCATTGATTTTATCAAAACGAGCCGTTAAACTCTCCCCTGAAGACATTTTTACAGATCGCTCGTTTCCGCGCCGGCGATAAATTAAAAAACGTTGTCTATCTTAGCCTAGCTAGCTAATAAGTTAGCTAGCTAGCTCACTACTTCCTTTGCAATAACCAGAGTTTGATCAAAGCAACGTTTTGTGTCGTTTGAGTTTTTTGCTCTCGTTACAATATATAAAAGACCGAAAGACGGGGGAAATCCGCATTTTTATCAGAAAAGTTATGTCTAGATTAGTCCATAACTTGGCAAACAAAACAAAGTAGCAGCAAAGATCGCCCTGCTGGCTAAATGAGCGCCAGCATAAATGCCTTCGCAAGGAACAGGCGGCGTGCACTAGAAAATCTAAAACAACTTTACAACCGCAGCAAGTCACTTACACACGACTGGATCATATAAAATACATGTAAAGTTATTAATGGACTACGAATTATCCACATTCCTTCGGGCCCTTGTCCATTTTAGTGCCCGGCCATCGCAATAAAGCGAACGACAAACGAGTCTGACAGCTGCAAAGTAGAAGTGGCGAAAAAAACTTCGCCTTCAAATTTCGATCACTTTAAAACACGATCCCGTTAAAAGGTCCCACTGTAGTACCGGCGCTGTATCTCTTAAATTCATAAATCGACTTTGTTTATTAATCTGTGAAGTAATCCAGTTAGTTCCTTTAATGTAGATTAATCAGGCTTTGATCGACGTTATGTTTAAAAAAAAACAGAGTGCCCGATTTTCTCCCACTGCCTGACCAACATGTCCGCCTTCCTGTTCAAACACCCCGGAGAAACAACTTTGAAATTGTGCGTACTGCGCATGCGTCCGCGATCTGAGGCGCTTTCAGAATGAGAACACGTTGATCCACTAGGGCGTTCCCGCTTACCTACGCGCCCGGAGGTGAACTAAAGTAGATCCTTCCTGTAGACGTAACAACTTATCTGTGCAAGTTAAATATTGACTTAATTCTTTGACCATAGTATATGTATAAAATGTACTTCCTAAACAATATAAGAAATAACTAAACTATATATATATATATATATATATAGCTTTTAAT
>JAOYMR010000016.1:11867297-11893138 GCA_025802075.1 Tenebrosternarchus preto | reverse complement strand
CCCCCCCCCCCCCCCCCCCCCCCCCCCCCCCCCCCCCCCCCCCCCCCCCCCCCCCCCCCCCCGCTACAGTCAAGCACTCCTCCTTTTACGCGTGTGGTCAGGCGAACATGGAGGCAGGGGAAGTCGGGAGCGCTTAAACAAGCACATTTTGAGTGACACTTTCATTTTACATCCTTCCTTTACCATCAGCGGTGGACAAAACAGACGTCCTTGAGCTCCAGAGTCTCCCGCACACTTGCACTGCCCAAGTACTCGGTTTCTCAACAACAATGGAGATTGTTGGCACCGTCGCGGCACTGTTTGATCTTCTGCCAGGACATGATGGAAACCAGACCAGAAGAGAATGTGTGACTGGTCGTCGACACTGATAAGCGCCGAACATCTCTCTTTTGTCGAAATCTCATGTGACTCTGACCCGCCACACACTTCCCATAAAAGCTATTTTCTCGTAGAAAGAGAGGAAGGCTGGACAATAGGAACGCTTCTGGACAGACAGGTCCACTCCTATAGGACAGCACTGATTGACGTCAAGGAAAATAATGGATCACAGAAAGCAAAACAATCTTTCCAGTCGTCACCTATGATAGCGATAGCTATCAAAACCTAGCAATCAGTCAAAACAGTCATGTTCTGAGCGCTGAAGTTTAAGAACATGTTAGAACGGGAGAAGCCCTGTATCTGCTCAGACGACAGTCACATTCACAGGCTGCTTCACTAGGTAGCCCACACCCACCCTCACGGTGCTGTTACAGGCGGCAGCCATGGACAGGTCGCTAGCCTGGGCCAGCCTGGGTCCTGCCTGGGTCCAGCCTGGGTCCAGCCTGCGTCCTGCCTGGGTCCAGCCTGGGTCCAGCCTGGGTCCAGCTCACTTCTTCCTTGTTCTGGATTGTTGGACCACTGATGGCTGGAAGTTTGGGTTTGTGCCTCAAGCTGCTCTGTGTTTCTCCTGCACTCCGTTTGTGTTGCTGGAGTGTTAACATGTGTCCATTTCACTGCTGAGACCAAGGTGGTCTCCACCAGTCGATAATATTGTCTAATGGTTCTATATACACATATATAGAGTTCCACTATATAGAATTATTTGTATAATTATAGAAGAGTTTGTACAGCTTATTTGTTTCTTTGGAAACCTTGTGTACTTCACTACAGTTTTGAACACCTCTACACTGCACTTGCTCACCTAATCATCTCTGGATTTACATAACTCAGAAAATACACATATGAGACTTACATAGTGCTTTTAATAACCCAAAGACTCTTACAAAATATGACAGAGAATCACACAAAAACTGCACAGAGAAAGCAAGAATAGGACAGGTCTAAGAACCTAGACAGAGCAACAACGCACACAGAGACAGAGCAACAGCGCACACAGAGACAGAGCAACAACGCACACAGAGACAGAGCAACAACGCACACAGAGACAGAGGAACAACGCACACAGAGACAGAGCAACTACGCACACAGAGACAGAGGAACAACGCACACAGAGACAGAGCAACTACGCACACAGAGACAGAGCAACTACGCACACAGAGACAGAGCAACTACGCACACAGAGACAGAGCAACAACACACACAGAGACAGAGCAACAACACACACAGAGACAGAGCAACTACACACACAGACAGAGCAACTACACACACACAGACAGAGCAACTACACACAAGATACAGAGCAACTACACACACAGAGACAGATGGGAACATGGGTGGAGGGAAGAGCTTCCATGTGGATCAGGCTGAGAAAAAAGACGAGTCCTGATGTAGATGTAGAGAGTGGCCCAGAGACTGATGGAGGGTGTCCAGAGATGGAGGGACATCTTAGAGAAGGCTCGATGTCAAAAAAGGTGGAGGACAGAGGACGGGGCGGGTAACAGACTGGGCAGGTGTGTAAGGGTGGGGGGTGTGTGTGTGTAAAGGGTGGAGGACCCGAGAGCATGGATGGGTGTGTAAGGGTGGAGGAGAGTAAAGAGAGAACAGGAAGGAAGGTTGTTAAGAGCCTTGAATATGAGGAGGAGAATTTTGATACGACTGCGATATTTAACTGGAAGCCAACAGAGATTGCATAAGATAGGTAGGAGTTAAATGACAGGCAGCAGAATTCTGATTTATTTAAAGTCTGATTCATTTGAAGTCTGATTCATTTGAAGCCTGATTCATTTGAAGCCTGAGTCATTTGAAGCCTGAGTCATTTGAAGTCTGATTCATTTGAAGGTCTGAAGGTGGAGTCCAGATGCTGCTTACTGCAGAGCATGTTGTGTACTGTGTTTACATAACAACCCATTTGGGTGGAGCAGCGATGGTGTTAATGGCAGTGGTAGTGGTGAGTTGATTAAGAATGAAAGTAAACAGCTCTGTGTGTATCATCCAATATCAGTATCTTGACAGGATAAAAGTCTCCTTCCCAACAACAACTGCAGGAACTACATTTCCCTTTTGATGGGGTCTGTGGGGAGGAGCTGCAGGAAGAGCATTAGTAACAGTGACTGAGACCAGAGGCCCTGCCCACCTTTGAATTGGCCTAAACCCAGGAAACCCAACCACTTGTCCATCACCACCATCATGAGAGACTTTGGCTTCTGGTGACATTTTATATGTGAAAATCACAAAACAATAAGACAGGAACAAAAGCCCAGAACAATAAAGTATTTTTATATTAAACAACTTATTTATTATTAAAAGAAGTAGCTTTGGTCTGACTGAAATGCCACAAGGTGTGAACGCGTCACTGTAAACAGGTTTCACCTATGCGAATAAACTCAAACTCAAACTCGTGTAACTGATACTGACATTCAGATGGTGAAGAACAAATCTACATCAGTGGGCTTTGAACCTGCAGCAGGCTGTGATAAGAGAAAGAGCCTCGCAGGGAGAAGATGAACCACTACAGAGTTACAGCACTGACACCAGCTGGAGAGCACAAATAAACTAAAGAAAAGGATGTTCTTGTTTAATAAAGCAGAAAGGGAAGACGTACCTACATATAGACAGATGTGTATGCAGGTCGTCTGAACCTTCTGGAAATGAATGTTCACACAAACACATGCACACACTGCATTAATGCTGCATTTGCAGGGTGTGTCGCTGTTATAGGGGAAGCGTCCTGGCCAATGGGACGAGGTGGAGGCGGGACCTGGATCACTGCAGATGCAGGCTATGACTCAGCCCCGCCCCGTATGGCTCTCAGACGCCTGCTGTAGGGCTCCTGGTGGGGCTGCAGCAGGAAATCGTAAACCAGGGCAGCGGCCGCGCCCCCCAGCAAGGGTGCTACCCAGAAGACCTGCATCAGGAGCAAATCACACACACACACGCACACACACACACGTGCACACGCACAAACACACACACACACACACGTAACATCCATGTAAGAACAGAAAAGTCTTACTGATTCTTCCACTGAAAAACTTCACTGGTCCTATTCCTGTGTGTGTGTTGGAAAGTCTCTATATTTAATCCTGATCCTGGTCTCTTCCTGGAGATCTCACCTGGCTATAATACCCAACTGCCCCAGAGTTCTCCTTTTTCATACCCCCTCATCTGTACAGACTCACTCCTGACTGTTCTTTTCTCAAACATTCTGAGTCAAATACTATTGTCAGAATACAGATGAGTTGAAACATTAGTTTAATGTGGTTGTGTCTCTTTCACTAGCTAAACAGACAGAGGAGAGCGAGGGGCGTGGCCTCACCCAGTGGTTAGTAAAAGTCTTCATAATGACGGCAGGTCCAAAGGAGCGAGCCGGGTTGATGCTGCAGCCTGTGTAACTGATCTGCAGGCAAACAGTTTGAAACAAAAGCTTCAGAGCAGGAAACGGAGGATCTACGATCTCACATCACACACAGACAATTGAAACAAACAGTGAAGAGCGTGGTGTTGCTTACTGCTGCCAGGTGCCCCAGAGCGACGGAGAGCCCAATCGCGAGTGGGGCAGATCCTTTCACATCGTCCCTACGACTGTCGGTCGTGGCCAGGACACACAGCACCAGCTGGAAGGTGGCCAGGAACTCAATGCCGAAACCCTGCCCTGGACTCACTGCATTTGCTAGCTGTGAAAGAGAGAACACGGAGACACGGTCAACTTTAAGAGACAGCAAGCATTCCTGCACCATCCTGTTACAACCCCCACACTTTCCACACAACTGCTTGCACTGCAGTGCTTCTGAACTCACACTTCCGACTCAGTTCCTGAAATGTTTAAGTTAAAAGAAGGTGTGAAGAAACAGCAAAAACTGGTGCGACCCGTGGAGACGTGCAGAATCATTTTTGGCAAATCATTTTTTTTTTTCTCCACTTCTGTCATTTTTTCTAAAAAAGAGATGTGAGTTTGTGAGATGCGAGTTTGCTCACTTACATTGTTGACGCCCAGGGTCTCAGTGCCTTTTGGCCGGACGGCATAGACGATTCCGCTGGCCACGACTGCACCCAGCATCTGGGCCAGCACGAAGAACGCCGCTTTCACTACACTGAGCTGGCAGCTGACCAGCATGCCCAGGGTAACGGCCGGGTTCAGGTGCGCCCCGCTGATGTGGCCCAGGCTCTGCGCCAGCGTGGCGATGGCCAGGCCGAATGCCAGTGCCACCTTCACCTCCTGGTCCGGGTTGCTGCTCTGTTTGCTGATGGCGGTGGTGATACCTATAAAAACGAAGAGTGTCATTCCGACGAGCTCGGCCAAGATGGCACGCCAAAACACGGCGGTCCTGAACTCCTGAGCCATGCTGGGGTGGACGGGCTTGTGGATGAAGCTGTGGCTCGGCATTTACTTATAAACCAGTGATGGGAGGAGGCCAGCAGGAAGCTGGTTTTAACACAGCAACCACAGCCAAGTAGACATGTTACAGTAAAGATAAGTTCTGCCTTAAGATACTTGAAATTCATTCTCATCCAAATTTACAAACTTCCAGTAACAATATACTGTTTTAGGTAACCTGTTTTAGTACAGGTTTGCTGCAAAAAAGTGTGTTTTGTCAAATTCTTCCGAGGACCAAGGAGCCATACGCAAACACCTGCAGAACCTGGTCTGAGAACAGTGCACATTAAAATTGTTTAAATTAATTGAAACACTAAACTGCTTTGCTACTTGAATATTGCTAATCTGCAAACTGTTTTAAATTACTAGTAATTCTAGCTCAGAATTTGCTGTATATTGTGTGTTGGAAGATTGCAGCTAAACTCAAAGAATGAAGTCAATTTAGTGACATTGACTTTAAACATCAGCATGTACCACGAACAGTCCATGATGGACCTGTACCCAGAAGGCAAAAGCCTCCTGCTAAAGCCTTTCTGGGCTGAGGTACTTTCAGGAGGTGGAAGATCAAGTAGATCAACAACTCTGGAGCCTCAACCATTGTGTGGTTGGGAAGAGCAGACCACAAGAGGACAGCAGCACATGTGTAACAGGGTAAACAGATTACCCAGTGTAGCACTCCACTGAAACCAAGCTCATGTGGGAACAAACTTATATACATGCAAAACACCTTAGGAGTGTTGAACAAAAAGGCAATGCGCCAAAAATGAGAATGCCAGAGCTTAATTCTCTTCTAGGCAAAAGTGGGAGGAGCTCCACAGGGTTGGGGAAAGGGTGGAGCATCCGACACCAGCAGTTGAGGGAACACAGCATTAGACTAGAAATTGGCAGATGTAGACACCTTCAGGATTGATATTGGGACTACATTAGAGCAGTGTATTTGACTGATGCGCTCAAACCTCGGACAGCCAAGCAGACACACTGGGTTTGTTCTTTTCCCCAGGCATCAAGTGAGCAGTTCAAGTTACAGCAGAAAACTGGCTTGCAACTCAACTTACCTCTACATGGTGATCCTACAGATGCTCAGCCCCAGTTCAGGCCCCACCCCTCTTGTCCAAACCTCAACCCTTTATGTCCAGATTAGGGGGTTGGAGCAACTGACTTAAGTAGCCAGAGGTCACAGGATTGAAACACTACATTTGACACTGGCAAGAAACAAATGGATCCATCAGTTATTTATTTATTTTTATTCATTTCCACAGGTCCAACATGCAACCTCAGTCAACACAAAGCAGAATGAAGCGAGTTTGGACATCACTGCCGTTTCTCAGCTTGTTCCCCAGCACCACCCTCAACCAGGGGCTCCACATCAGAAACCAGAGCCTCCACACCATGGCACAGAGTCTTCAGCCGACCAGCAAAGTCCAGACCCCTGGGAGCCAGGAGGAAGTCGTAGAGGCCAGCAGCCATGATGGCACCAGTCACTGGCCCTGCCCAGAACACCTGGAAAAACCAGCCACAGTGAAGTAGACTTGTTCAGACACCTACATGGCTTTGGATTTAGAAATCCACTCACCCAGTGGTTCTCAAACTCCATAGATACCAGAGCTGGACCAAAAGATCGTGCAGGGTTGATTCCACAGCCAGTGTAGCTGATCTGTTGGGATACATTTTAAAATGTGACCAGTCATGGAACATTTGACTGCCTTCAAAACTCAAACCCAAGTCACTCTGCTCATGTCAGAACTTCTGGAGGGGAATGAAACACTTACTCCTGCAAGATGCCCCAAAGTCATAGAGAGACCAACACCAAAGGGTGCTGAACCAGCAAGGTCACCTCGCCTTTTATCTGTTGTTGCTAGGAAGCATAGCACCAGCTGGAGAGTGAGGAGAAACTCGATTCCAAAGGCTTGAGCTGGGCTGACACCATTCAGCTGTGAAAGTGAAAGCACTTAGCACTAAAGCACCAGGGTTAGTAGCATTTAAGAGGCATTTTACTAGTTGTACCTTGCAGGGCACTAAAGTAACTGATCATAAGAGTCATGAGTTAGCCTGAGCAGTTCTCCAGTTTAAAGGAGGACTGGGAAATAGAAGCCAGTAGCTTCATGACTCACCTTATTCAAGTCAAGTGACTCAACAGCTTCAGGTCTCACTCCCAACACAATAGCACTAGCAAGCACTGCACCCAGCATCTGGGCTGGGATGTAAACTAGCACCCTGCACATGCTGATCTGGCAGCTGACCAGCATACCCAGGGTGATGGCTGGGTTCAGGTGCGCCCCGCTGACATGGCCCAGGCTCTGCACCAGCGTGGCGAAGGCCAGACCGAACGCCAGCGCCACCTTTACCTCCTGGTCCGGGTAGCTGCTGTTTCCGTTCCCAACCGCAGCGGAGATACCGACAAAGACGAGCATGGTGGTTCCAAGAAACTCAGCAAGTACAGCCCTCCAGAAGGCCAAAGTCTTCAGCTCTCGGACCATAGTGTAGAACAGCAGCTAGCAGGCCTAACACCCAGAAGATCCACACCAACAAAGAACAAAAGCAAAGCACAGCACCTGGAGTACCACCAGCAGATCCTGCTATTTAAACATGCACTGAGCCAAGGCTTTCGAATTCTGCAGCGCTTGTTGCTACTTTAAATCTAATTCTTAATTTGTCTTTCAGTCTGATTGGCTGTTGAAATGGGTGGTGGCTATTTAATCAGCAAATGAAGCAGGTGAAAGCAGTTCTTGATTTACTTTGCATGTGCTTGTGGCCTCCGTTAATCAAAACTATTAATAGCAACTAAAACCAGAGCGATGCTGATGTCCGTCTATGTAGCTATACGGTTTATAAATTGTTTAAGTGCTATCAAAATATTGACTTATAGAATATTTACAATGTGAATTCTTCATATGAAACATGAAAAATAGTTTTTGTGTGACAGGGTGCTTGTGTAACAATATTATATAAATATTCAGAAGTTTTTATTATGGTTTAGGGGGTCCTTTTCTTGTTCACAATTTATCCCTCTTTTGAAAAAAGCAAAATGTTGACACAGTACACAGAGATGGCAGTGCCCATATACATTTATAGGCTGACACTTTTATCCAAAAGCAATCCTTCAGTGTCACCGTTACATCACTGTTCCAATCCTTCAGTGTCACCGTTACATCACTGTTCCAATCCTTCAGTGTCACTGTTACATCTGTTACATCTTACAGGTTTTCTGCATGTTAAAGTATCAGTGACTTTAGGCCTGCTTTTCTTAAACACTTCAAAATAGCGTTCTGACTTCCACAATTCCTTGGGCTTGCAATTGGCAAAGTTGATCAAACAAACGCTGTAGTCTGCAGTATTATCCCCACACAAAGGGTTGAAGTGTTAAACGTAATGGTCTCGGCCTTAGGTGCTGCTGAAGCTGGGCGTCTGTCTGCCTGAAGGTTTAAACTGCTCAATGTTTAGTTCTTCTAGAAGCACACAGGAGCAGTCTGTGGTGTTTTAGTCAAGCAGGACGACATGCATTAAACCTCCAGCTATGTGCCAAAGATGACAAGCACTGTGTTTGCTTATGTGAAGCCATTTTCCCAGTGAGTGGAGCAGACAGACATCCGTCTGACAGATGGGTAGGTGCTGCTACCTCATCCTAGCAACTAACGAGGGTTTAGCTTCTAAGACGAGGCTCAGACAAGAACCGCCGTCTTCCCTGGGCTCGTGTAGCTGCTCATGCAGATCACCTGAAAGAGGACGTGCTAATGGAGCTTTCAGGGCTGTCTCCATAGAGACACACCTGGGAGGAGGAGTTGTAAAGTATGTGGATGACAGGTTTAATGTGGTTCTTCTTCCCTGCCATCAGCATTAGGTTGCTAGAACATCACTGTGGAACTCTGCAGCCGGTATATATATATATATATAAGCATCTCCATACACACACACACACACACACACACACACACACACACACACATATATATATCTATCTATATGTATGTATTCCTAGCGTTTCAGTGTAGCGAGTTGTGTTGTAGTTATGCACATTATGTATTTATATTGTGTATTTACAGTGTATTTTATAACTATGTACATTATGTATTTATAGTGTGTATTTATATTTGTAGTATTTCTTGCTAAACCTTTTTTGCTGTATTTTTCTTGTTTTGATGATTTCCTGCCTGTTGCACTCTGACACTACACACTCTGTGGGGATTTCTAGAGAGTTCTCTTATCTCTGTTCCTCAGTGTAGCTGCCTTTGTCTTGCTGGTTTAAACTCAGTGAGCAGTAGATTGTAGACCAGCACTGAGGAAGAGCGGAAAGTAACTCCAGGACCCACAGACAGGAAAGGATCATTCTGTCTGTGCTGAACCTTTTACCCTGAGTCCTTATGAAACACTGTGATTGACTCACTGATACTGAAACAATACTGATTCTGAAAGTCTGAGTAATTAAATGAACTCCTTAATATCAGGCCTACATAAACTGTTGTTTTTTTCTGAAAAACCTCCACAAAATTTGTGTTTTGTAACTTCAGTTTTATTTACTTACAAAAGTGAAGGAAAGAAATGCATAGTGCATATGTTACGTAGTACAAAACACAATACAAACATTTACAGAGAAAACTGTTTACAAAAACAAGAGACTATAATTATATCGCTGATATGTTCACTCTTTGAAAACAAACAAATATAAATGTAATAAAAATAGAGGTACATGTTTTTTTTTTTTTAAAGTACTAAATAGGGGTTCTGACAGAAAAAAGTGAGCTGGAACCCCTTATTAACTAAAAGAGATGCCCCTTAGTTTGCACTATCAAACAGTGCTTTGAATTATGCAGAATACAGCAGTTTATCCCAGTGGAGTATTTACAAGTATTTTAAGGCCTTAGAGAGTATGATACACTAAGTAACTGGAGAACATCTCACTTTGATGACATCTCTACCGCTGTCGTATCATCAGTTCCGTTCACGTCGTAGTCGATGGCCGGTCCCGAGAACACTACTCTCATACGTTCGGGAAAATCGTCCATTTTGGGATAAAGCAGGAAGTCATAGATCAGAGCAGCGGCCACGCCCCCACACATTGGCCCCACCCAGTAGACCTGCAAGAAGCATTAACCAAATGTCAAGTTCAAAAGCTAACAGTTATCATATTTTTTTAGGTAACAGTTTTTTTTTTTTTTAATACGAACATTGTTTTCAACAATGTTCCCTGTGACAGAAGTGTTGAACCTGTTTCCTCTAGTTACACCTGAACAATGTGCCTGTCACTGAGTAACTTTAGTTTTATTGTGGATTTATCATACTGGCTGATGATTAACACTCAGATATATCAGACTAACATCGAATACTGGATTCAGATAAAACTCTGGACAGAACATATTGATTTGAAAAAAAAAAAAAAAACAAACGCCTTTTTTACCCAGTGATTGGAGAAATCATTCATAATGACAGCTGGACCGAAGGAGCGCGCGGGGTTAATTCCACAACCAGTGAAGCTGATCTGTAACAGACAGGAGAGGAAGTGATGTCATACTAGGGAGTAGAGGCAGGAATCTCATATAGTCAGATAACAGTGGTTTTATGTCATATTAGTGGGAAAAACCAAACAGAACACTCATTTAACTTCAATCCCTTATTTACATAATAATGTATGTAGAACCTCAAATGGTCTCATAGCCAAATGAGTGGTGACATTAGCAAGTTAAATGGTGATTACTCACGGCTGTCAGATGCCCCAAACACACTGAGAGGCCAATGGCTAGGGGGGCGGAGCCTGACACATCCCGCCTCCTTTTATCTGTGGTTGCTAGGACACATAGAACAAGCTGGAATGTTGCCAGCATCTCAACTCCAATGCCTTGACTTGAAGTGATGTTTTTATTGAGCTGGGAGAGGACAAGAACATGTGTTAAAACTGATTCTTTATAATATATGGTTACTTTTTATTACTGACTTTTATTACCATTTCCAGAAGTAAATCTAAAATGTTAGAGATTCAAATGATCCAAATGACTACTAACAGTGCACTAAGCACCTCACATTTTATATAATTACAAACATTCAAAATAATGGTTTGAACCATTAACAGTAAGATTTAAAGTTTGTTACAATATTCTATTTACACTTTGTCTGTTCTTAGCTATCTTGAGGGCGCAGAGACCAAACCAGCACCAGAATCTACATCAATAACAAAACACATAATTCTATTGAGCCACACACCATCCCTGTAATGCCTCCATCCAAAGCAAATGCCCTCCCTCTTGCCCCTGTCCATAGCAACTGCCCTCCTTCTTGCCCCTGTCCATAGCAGCATCAGTGCTGCTCCAAACAGAGACGGATTGTTTGGTCACGTCACTCAGCAAAAAAGGACGAGTAAACAAAACATAATCAGGGAGGCCAGCGATGCCCCTGAGTGAGGGAGATAAGTCTATCACCATGCCGACAGGAGACACCCATCCCATTACTGGACTCAAAACACAGCTGAGTTGCCTTCTGCTGTCCTGTTCATTCAGAAACACTGAGTCAGAGTTTCACTTTAAAACATCTTACAAGAACTTCTGCTTTTATTAGGGAATGTGCTACCAGAGTGCTGAAGTATGAGAGAAGTTTGGAGTGAGGGATTTCTTAAAGTGTTTTTAATCATGTATTTTAATAATGAGCACTGAGCTTAAAAAGCTTCTTGTTTTTGAACGTTTTGTGATCATCCTGGTGGATGCAGACGCATGTGCAGGAAGCCTATAGCCCAGGCAACACCTGTAGCCCAGGCAACAGCTGTAGCCCAGGCAACACCTGTAGCCCAGGCAACAGCTGTAGCCAAGACAACATCTGTAGCCTGGACAACACCGGTTTCTGCATCACCCGCCACAGCTGATCTCCAGACACACTGATTCTAACATTCTCAGTGATGCCTTTAGAAAACAAAGCAAACTTTATTTGACCAACTTTAGCAAACAATTTAATCTGGAGTACATGAACTGTCTCTGCTTCAGCACAACTGTACAACTGTGTCAGTGGTCAGACCCTTCGTGAACTGAATGAAGATGCACTGCCCCAAACCTGCAGAACATGCGGTTTCCCCAGACCAGGACAGAGATCCGCAGCAGTCAAAACAAAACCAGTTCTAACCGAGACGTCCAGGGGACGTCCGGGCCGCTCACTCACCGAGTTGATGCCCAGCGTGCTGACGTTGGAGGGCCGGACGCCGTAGGCGATGCCGCTAGCGACCGAAGCGCCCAGCATCTGGGCAGCGATGTAGAGCATCGCCCGCACGGCACTGACCTGGCAGCTGACCAGCATGCCCAGGGTAACGGCCGGGTTCAGGTGCGCCCCGCTGATGTGGCCCAGGCTCTGCGCCAGCGTGGCGATGGCCAGGCCGAACGCCAGTGCCACCTTCACCTCCTGGTCCGGGTTGCTGTTGTTCTGGTTGCCGATGGCGGCGGCGATGCTGAGGAAGATGAAGAGGGTCATGCCCACTAGCTCAGCCAGGACGGCCCTCCAGAATGCTTTGCTCTTCAGCTCCTTCATGGCTCAGGCAGGTGGGGTGTCTGTGTGGTGTGAGAGGATGTGTGGTGGGAGAGAGTGTGTGTGCGAGAGAGAGTGTGTGTGTGCGCGAGGGAAGGTGGGTGTGCACTAACTAAGACCCATTACCAAGACTCTGCATTTATAGGGAAAGTTCAGATAATGAACCAGGAGGAGGGGTTTTAGGGAGGGAGGGAGAGAGGGAGGGAGGGAGGGAGAAGGGCAGAGTGAATTAGTGTGCAGACCTGAATCCTTTCTGTGGTCTCAGTCCCTCTCTATCCCTCGTTCATTTCCTCCTCTCTTGCTCAGATGTTACTGGCCCTGACTGCATGCTGGACATCTATGGTGCAGAACATCTTTACCCAGCAGATCGACTCAACACAAATAAAAATGTACAAACAGCAGCAGGTTTTTGTTCAGTTCAGAATGACTCCACTGAAGCAGGTGAATGAGCTGAATGTGACAGACACTTAAGAAACATTTCCAAAGAAATAAAACATGGCTGAGTCATTTCAGTTATCGTAAGAGTTTCACAACTTAAGCCTCCCTATAATACAAGAACACACACACACACACACCACACACATACATCCACACACACTACAGATATATCCTGTTCTTGGGGGACAGAATTAATGTACTTCCTTCTCACACTCTCTCTCTCTCACACACACATATACACACACACAAGAACAAACAAGAGGGAACACATTAGCATGGGCAGTTTAGAGTCTAAATGTGTTTTTTTCCTGCTTGTTCAGCCTGTTCTCCATCTACTTGAAATTGTGTTACATGTATAATCAGTCTAGTTTCACATGAATAATCAGTCTAGAAGACTTACAGATTTTTGTATCTGTAAAGACAGATTTTTAAAGAATTTTACTCACTTAGAGATTCTTTTGTGTACATTTGCCATGATTAAAAGTTTATTCTTCAGTTCTTTAAATACAGTATAATATGCCTTCAGTATAATGTTTACATAGATTCTAAATACACGTTTTACCCATGTTAATCCCATATTTAACTGGATCCAACTTTTATTAAATTATGTAATAACAAATAATTAAAAGAAAATTATTCAGATGTAACTAACATTGCCTTTTTTATCATAAAAAAACCTTAATTTGTACATAAAACATCTTTTCAAAAAGAAAAAAAAACTTCCAAATAATCAAACATGGAATAGTTCTTAATGACACTGTGATTTTTAGGTAAACTGCTGAATAATAAAACAATGTTAAAACCTGGAGAGGCCACTGCTCAGTTCAGACTGTTAGTTTCCATGTGAAAACACCTCTAGTCTTCAAATACAAATGGGAAGTTGGGAATCAGTGCTCTGTACAAAGACTGGGACCCTCACAGAGTCCAAACTTGGCACTGACCAAACATGCGTTGCTATGGGAACCATTGCATAGGGTCTGTTTAAAGCACACGAGGTTGGCCTGGTGGTAGCAGAGCTCTAGAGTCTGGAAAAATGAAAGCTTTAGAGTAAATTATTCATAGCCTTTTAGATAAGAAAAGTCTCTCTCTCTCTCTCTCTTTCACACACACAACCTCTCTGTCTCTCTCTCTCACACACACACACACATTCTCTCTCTCTCTGCTTCTCTTTTGCTCTCTCACACACATTCTCTCTCTCTGCCTGTCTTTCGCTCTCTCTCTCACACACACTCTCTCTGTCTCTCTCACACACCCTCTCTCTGTCTCTCTCTCCCTGTCTCTCTCTTGATCTCTCTCCACTCTCTGTCTCTTTGGGAAGGGCAACTCTCTCTTTCTCTCCATTTTGCTCTACATCCTGCATTGTTATTCTTATCTCTTTCCTTTTCTATTCCTCTGTTTTGTCATTTTTTGCTTTCTCTCTTCCCCTCTTCCTTCTCCTCTCTCTCTTCCTCTAATCTTTCTCCTCTCTCTCTTCCTCCTTTCTCTTACTCTCTCTCTCTCTCTGGTCCCTGCAAAACTAAACCAAAAATCTAAACACAGATAACAATCATAACTCTCACATAACCCTTTTCAGCCTCTCTGACGTTTAATGGTTGAAGTGTAAAGCATCTTCATGGACGGCTGAATGTCGTCTCACAGTTCAGTCGCCTTGTGAAACATCTACGTTTGTCTGCACAGATGATCATGGCTTCTTCTCACAGGTCAGGAGAGGGAGGATTGTGAACAGTTACAGGTGAAAGCTGCACACTTCATTAATGATCAGTTCATCATCAGCGCCTTTGTGAGTGTGACGTGTGTACTGGGACAACACCATCCATAAGATGTACAATAGCGCAAAATACAGGTCTTATCTGTCAGGCACTGGTTCAACAGGCACGAGGTGCTTTGTACAGTAACATGTTTCTGATGTTTCTGTGTCCCTTGTGTCCAGACACACATTAGTCTGCACCACAGTGACAATAGTGACCACAGTGTGAGATGAACCAGCACTATCCTTCTGAACTGTGTGTGTGTGTGTGAAGGCAGCAGTTTGTCAGTGCTTACTGTAACAGATGGAATAGAGATGGTCTGCATGATATTCCACAGAAGAGGTGTGATGGTCAATCCCACATGAGGGTAGACCCTACGAGAACCACTGAGCAGAGAGATGCGTGACTGGCACGATGCCAGACCAAAACAGGTTAGTAGGTCGAACAAGCACACACCACACGAAAGGAAAAGAGGCTCGCACTGGAGCCAAACCTGGAAATAAACTTGCCTTGCCTTAGCGAGCCTCTAAACTGGAGGCCAACCAAAACAAAACAACAAACACTTGTTTATCTACACTACTCTCTAGGATGTTGCCAAATGCTTCAGGACATTTATCCTCTTGTTTGGCTTCTTCTTGACCTTGTGGTCATCTTGCTTTGGAAAGATGTTTTGTTGATCTGATTCCATCTCTTATTTATGTCTGTGGTGGTGATGGTATGGACCACTAGTGACAGCTGAAGCAACTCCTGTGATGCTGGAGTAACATGTTTTGGTTTTATCAGTACCCTAGGTCTCTGTTGATGGTGTTACAGTGATATGCATTTGTTTGCTGATCTTTGAAAACAGGAAACTTGCTCTTCTGCCCCTGAGACGGCATTCATCAAGAGGAGTGACCCACCTCAGTCACCCCACTGGACTCTACAACCCCTCCATCCATTCAGCTGGTGCAAACAACACTGCTCTCCCTGTCAGAGGATTGAGCCTCACTAAACACACCGTTCTTCTCCAACTGCTCTGCTGTCGCAGACCTGGTGTAGTTTAGGGCCTAAACCCTTCCACAGACATGGATGCTCCAAGACCTTGGAGGATAGAAACACTGGAAGAGGACCGTCTTGGTAGGAGCTGGCAGCTAGTTCTGTACATCAGCAGAGGAAGAATCTCGGGAATGCAAATGGAAGACAGAGTCCAGGAGTCCAGGGAGAGCAAGATAATGTCAAGAGATAAAAGAAGCAATGGAAGCTGGAGGAGCCAAAAGTGCTGCAGTGTAAATCAGACCATTAATCAAACTGCCCAGTGTAAATCAGACCATTAATCAAACTGCCCAGCCAGCGCTGGACGTCTGCGTCACCATGTCGGAACAGGCGGGGGAGGAGCGTGGAAGAGCAGTTCTTCACAACAAGGGTGCAAAGGACCACGTGGGGCTTGTGGAGTCATCAGAGTAGAGTGGAGCTTCCAGGACCAGCCATGGTCATCGCCCCTTTAGTTATAATTCCTTTGGGAGTAAGGTTACTCCACCCACAGAGGAACTGCTTATGAGGTTACTCCACCCACAGAGGAACTGCTAGAAAGCGTTTATGAACTTTCTCACACCATGCAGCTTCGGTTTTATTTTTTCACAGTTGGCAGTTCTGATGTTGGAGCAGTTTTGATTTGGATGAAGTGCTCAGCACTTTTCAAACGCCTTTATTTGAAGTTCTGGTTGTGATGTTACACCTGTTGCTCACTGTACTTTCACTGTAATTTCTGAATGTACTTGAAGGTTTGTCTTAGTTGTTAGTCCATGACCTTCAACCGAGAGCAAAAAACAGGACCTCAGGGAACTCTCATTGTTCTCATAGAAATAAACCACAGAAAATGGAATGAGACTGAAATAAAATTTCCATGAGCTGAAAATAAGATTCTGCACTATAACAGTGGGCTACTGATCAAAGGATCTAAAGCTCAAATATAGCTCACATGTACTCAAACATTCTGATCTAAGATTCTATTCTTTCTCAATCACACTCATTAAAGTGCTGTCCAAAGGTTTACTGATGGGATTAGGATTTTTAAATTTTAATCAAAACAAATCCTAAAACTTTATTCAGCTATTATTAAAAAACACAACCAACCACAGTTAGTTAGTTTATTTATTTTTATGTAGTTGAGAAACCCTCATATAAAACTGTGAAAATCTTTCTTTCCTTCCATTCTGAAGGCCACTGTGGATGTGTAGATGTGGATATGCGCTTCCAGTACACAGAGATCCCATGGATGTGCTCTTCCAGTACACAGAGATCTCGTGGATGTGCTCTTCCAGTACACAGAGATCCTGTGTTCTTCGTTCAGCAACACACACCTCAGACTTCTGAAGAATGACTTCTCTTTAAACTATTGTCCTGCTGTTTTTAACAATTCTAGTGAATCTTAGTGAAGCAGTCTGAGGTCACTGTCAGGCTCTCGTGAGTCCAAGGACTGTCCCAGGACTTTTGGCTTGAACCACTGCTGTGTTGCTAAACCAAACACAACTGGATCAGTACCAGGCAGCACCTACAGGAAGCTTGGGGTCCCAGCCAGCCGTGAAATTCGGTGTGACAGCGAGTAACCCATTTTGCTAATTGCTCATATGTGTCTAACGAAATCTTACAGTCATTTGGGGGATAAAGGGGCTGCTGCCAAAACGAGGGTCCTGTGACAGTAATCACTCGCCTATGGGAAGGACAAGCTGTCCTCTGTGGTGGCCTGTTCATGCTAGCAACAAAGGAGAAGACACGTGAGGGAGCGAGGGAGCGAGGGAGGTAGGGAGGGAGGGGAGGGTTAGTGAGGAAAACAAGCTTGTTTGTCTTTAAAAGAATGCCAGATAGGAAAGCAGTTAAAGATGAGCATTGATAAAGCGTGAAGGGAGTCATGGCTGATTTAAAGCAGGCAGCTTTAGCAATTTGAGACCAAACAGAATTTCAATAATGACAAGGCAAGAAAAGCTCATATCATTCCTCTGGTGGGTCTTAGTAGTTGTAACATTTGTGCATTGATACACAAGAACAGTGAGCAAGATTCAAGAACAGAAACGCTTATCACAGTCTGTACCATTATCCACGACTGATGTGAGAACACTGTAAAAGCACTTCTGGCAGACTGGCATTTAAATGTGTGTGTGCTTCACACTAAAGTGCTCCATTAGCCTGCAGTGGTTCTGATTAGACCCGGCAGGTTTTGAAAGCCTTCCATTCAGCTGAAGAAGAGAGTCACTGGCATGGAGGTGCCGAGCTCACCGCACAGCCTCTGCCAGTGTGGTTACACAACACCCCCCCCCCCTGAAAAAACACACACACACACACCTAGAAAACTGCAAAACTCAGCACGACACCCCTGAACAGAAGCCCATAAACAGAGCCGTTCATTATATGGGAAAATAATGTGAATAAAGGATCAGAAATGCAGGACTGAGCTGCTTCTGGAGTATGTAGACCTCCAGATCTCCTTACCGCACACACCAAAGAGATGTGTTGTACAACCTGGTGCTGGGTGTGTGGTGAAGTCCCCTCATGCTCATCAGGTGATTACTTGGCTGTTAGCAAGATGGGTCAGGGGTCAGATGTCAGAGTCTGGGGTAAACACTGCAGGAGAGCTGGGCAGGTGGATCTGCAGGCACAGATCCGAGAACAGTGCAGATGTAACGCCTACTGAATTATATGAAACATTATTTCACAAATCAAACAGCACGTGCTTGTAGTAAACACAGACAGATCTCGCTAACGATCTTAATTATCTAGCAGCTAATGATCTTTATCTCATTCAGCAGCATGATAAAACAGCAACAACAAAAAAAACAATTCAGCTACAACTGAAATTCATGATATATACATATATAATCCAATATGTAATTTAAGTCCTTATCTTTACGTATAGGAATGCACATGCTAACTACACATTGTCAAAAGATTAAGCAAAGCATCACTGGACAGTTGCTGGTGTGGTCCTGATTTCACAGGAACTTCTAACAATGATATTTTTTTTATATGGTAACATGCTTATCTGACTTCCACTAAGTCAGAATAATTAGCACAGTAAAGCGTAAACTGTTTGTTTTGCTAATCATCTGAGTAGGATATCCTCGAATTTTAAACGAGCCGCGCTCAGCCGCGGCGGCGCTATAAATACCTGCCATGCGTGTACGTATGTGGCATAGTTTCAGTGCTGATTAAAAGCCGATCTGCGCTTGAAGACTATTTTTACCTGCAGTTCATGCAGGACCAGCGGAACTGAACATTTCCTTATGAGTCTACTGAGGATGACTGTCTCGCGCTACACTGAGGCGATCCTTATCACTACAGTATCAGAGTACATGAATACAGTCAACTATATCTATATGTCTATAGTTTGATTATATTTTATGGAACATATAGTTCAGAATCTTTTGTTAGGTTTAGTTTTTTATTATTTTAAATTATACACTGGGTAGCACCTTAGCATGTACGTTTCTTTTCTCAGCGTGAGCCGGGAACTGCTAGGAATCTGGGCATGACCACGCCTGGCCACGCCCCCTCGTTGATGCATCCTGCTAGAGTACGCAGCAAAAACAATAACAAAAACATTACGCTGTGTTTGTTGTCACCGTAGTTTGTTGTCTTAATAATGAACTGTGCAGGTTTGTTGCTTCACCAGAAATCCGTGTACTTTGCACAAAACAGGATTTGTGTGAAAATTGATCTGTTTAAACGAACTGACTGGTTACAGTTTAGGCCTTTTAACTGTAGCCAGATAAAGACATTCTTGCTGTGTCGTGTAATTTCTGTAAGAGAGAAAACTTGGCTTTAACACCAGGTGTGTTTCAGTGTGTGTGTGTGTCTTACATCATGATTTGGAAGATCAGTCAGCGAAGCACAGGTTTCAAAGAGTGTTGTCTGAGTATTTATTAACATATTACTGCAGGGTGATTGGGGAGAAGCACTGGACACGGGGAGGAGCATTGAACAGGGGGAGGGGCCTCGTGTGGACGAGGAGTCTCGAAAGATGACACTAGAACCATGAACTGGATCAAAGTCTAGAAGATGCTGAAGCTCTTAACGGCTGGATAGCAGGCAGGACCCTGAAGTAATTTTCATGTGGTTGTGTAGCAATCCTGCCTCTGTTGAGAGTGTGAATGACCTCACATGGAGCTGATTGATCTCTCTCAGACAGATCATTTTGAAAGCACGCATGTGTGTGTGTGTGTGCACGTATGTGTGTGCATATTGGTCTGCATATATGTGTGTGTATGTACACACATACCCATGTGTGGGGTACACGTGTGTGTGTGTGTGTGTGTGTAAGTGTGGAGAGAGGAGTGTATTTCATCACATAGGAAGCATGCAGAAAAAACATCATTCATCTCTGTGGGCAGGGGTCCATTTCACCATGACAACAACACAAAGAGCAGCCGTGTGGAATGTTTACATCACCTCTCAGTGTTCTGAGCATTCTTGGATCTCTGTGATGGGCCGTGACCTTCTGACCCTCCAGCAGGCAAGCAGATTATTCTAGATCAGAGCTGACGTTATGTATACACCACTCCACACACAGCAGTGGAGACAAGCTCCATTCTTGAAGTTTAGTTGCAGCCTGAATGTAACCAGTCCAGTTACAAAATGCTTTCAGTGGTATGTGAATAGTTGAGTGAGGATGTCCAGGAATGGAGATATACACACCTGGCACACAGTTTGACAGCAACCACACACACCAAGACAATTCATCAACAAGCATCTTGGAAATCTCTAGTGAAAGATTCATCCAGCACAGGGCAGCACGTGGGTAGGCCTGTCATTTCTGTTGTGCTTTTGGTTCTACAGTTTTACATCTATATGAAGCTACAATATAATCATCACGGCAATGTTTCACATTTAAATGTCCCAAATTTCCTTGAAGGAGCAGAGGTTAGTGCTCCTTAAAGAGATGGTGCTTCTTCAATCATCCAGTCCTCAAGCTCTCAGTATTGGGAAATGATCCTCATGGTGCCATGGTACCTAGGGACAGCACAGCTGGGATTTAAGCCACAGCCATGCGGAGAACTATATCATTTGGAGTCTATGCTGCAGTAGTACTGATGTCCCACTCCGTCAGGTTTGCAGTAAGATTTACCATTTTCCAGCCACTTTTTTTTTTTTTAAAAAGAACTTGATAAGTAATGATTAAAAAGCTGTTGTATAAATCCCATCTGACTGATCCCCTGGTACCTGTACTAACACTCTCTGTCAGAGATAGCAACTACATTCCTGAGATACGGCACAAAACCCCAGGAATTAATAAACTGATGAGAGCAAAGGCTGATTAGTGGGAAAGCTTGGCATATCAGCATTGCTTGGCCACACAGACTTCCCCAGGACCCTTCCAATGGGACTCTTCCCTTGGACCCTTCCAATGGGAGTCTTAATTTATCTATTGGATATTACAATTCAGATTATACTTCTAATTCATTACAATACGGATTACCCTTCTAATCCACATTGCTAAAAATGTTCCATGAAGGATCACAATGAAGTTTTTTTGTGAATTACACAAAAAATTACTGGATCAACGTGAGGTATTAGCTACTGAGCAGAACACTTACTATGAGCAGTGCATTGTTGAATCTATTAACTGGTTTCTATTAATCTATTTAAACCAGTTTCATCAGTATGATCACCATTGTTCACAGCCACTGTGCAGACCAAGCCTTTGAACTGGTTCAGGTTCAGGAAGTCTGAACCTTGTGTGTATAGCAGCACTCTCTCTGTTCGTTGTGATTTAGGAGACACTTAAACAGGTGTCTGTGGAGCTAACATTTACCTTTAACCCCATGTGAGAGTAATTTTTTTCAAAATGAATAATGTGAAACTTCCTAAATCCGAAATACAGGTCATATCTCAGTATGTTGGTTAAATTGGTGTAGCCCACAAATAAATCATGAAAAATAAGTAATATTGAGTTACAGCATTCCACAGGAGACAAGATGGTCTCCAACTTCATAAATGCAGAAGACTCTTGGGAATGGTGTGGTATCTTATTTGTGGTAGCTGCGTTGACTTCTTTGGTTCTCTAACAAGAGTGCCCTTCCCTCATGAGACTGGGGCACTGTGGACCTACACAAGCTCCACCTGGTCCTTCACCCAGCTCACGGAGGGCTCTATGAACAGGGTGGGAGGGTTCCACCAGAGAAAATGGCCGGCTTGGTTCCTAAGTAACAACATCACCTGAACAGAACAACATCACCTGAACAGACTTCAGATTGTCAGATTGAGCCCGGGGGTCAGTAGGGTGAGTGAGGTGGTGGGGGATTATGGGTAACATACATTAGGGTGAAGGTCATAAACAGCTGGGATCCAAGAAGTACTAAGGAACCCCTGCAGAGTTTCAGTGAAATTTACACCGGTTAAGAGGAGAAATCTACGCTGGTTAAGAGGTGAACTCTACACTGGTTAAGAGGAGAACTCTACACCGGTTAAGAGGAGAACTCTACACTGGTTAAGAGGAGAACTCTACACTGGTTAAGAGGTGAACTCTACACTGGACACACAGAGCTTAAGACAAGAACTACAACATCATTACACTTAGAGCTCAGATGAAAACATATGCAGAAATTGACTATAACCATGTGTTGAATATACACAGAGATAACAACTTTTTCCATAGGATTATATGAAGACTTAACGAAAAAAAAATTTCTTAAAGCATTAAAAATGAATATTTCATTTTAGTTTTATAGATATAAGCTTGTTCCTAGACTAGAACTAGCTTTTGGAGAATTATCTTTGTCTTTCAAATTTTCCACTTCATTATAGTTGGTATGTTTGTGGGAAATTTCTCTTATGTCCATCATATATACATTACTGAACATTTTCTACACATGCAACACGTTTTTTCGTTTTTTTCAAGTTATTGTCTTCCACAAAGATTGTTCGAAAACATCACACAATAGAGGTTATGCTGAAGCTCATTTGTCACCATTTGGACATCCTCTCTAAACTCACAATCTAGCAACAACCTTGAAAACAGCAAAAACACGTTCAATGAAAGAATGAGGGTTGCATTCAGATTTTGGAACAGCCAAGCCTTATTGTTTTCTGTTTAAGGGTCAAGACTTCCTAACAGCTCCAGGGAACTTCTGCCAGGAGGCACCACAGCCCGGAAAATGTGACGAGTTCCATCTTCAAGGGGTGGAGTGCCCCATGTGAGCGTTCCTCTCTGCTCGCGTGAGCTGTCATAGACGTCATAGAGGAGAACAACGATGATTACAGAAATGATTACTGAACACAGTGGTCACGGTCAGCACAGAGAAAAACAAGAGCAACGACTACAACAGTAACTTCCAAACACAGTGGTCACAGTTATCAAAGACGAAAAGAACAACTACAACAATGATTGCTAACCACAGTGGTCACAGTCATCGCAGAGGAAAATAACAACAAGAAACTACTACAACAATAACTCCCAACCACAGTGGTCACAGTTATCAAAAATGAAAAGAACAACTACAACAATAACTCCCAACCACAGTGGTCACAGTCATCATAGAGAAAAACATATCCTCAGGAACATTCTGGAACATTGTGTGCAAGGATAAATCCCATATTCTCATTTTTTGATCACCTTGCATGTCAGACAAATTCATGGCACCCATCTTAGTATCTCTAAAAGAATACATTTATTGTTTCTTCAAATAATTTGTAGCATCTGTATTATTGTATCTTAGTCAATCTTAGATAATGAGTCTTATTATGTTTAACAAGACAATGCAGCTACATAAGTATAGTATAAACATATAACAATTCATTAAAATACTATTAATTTATAGTGGAACACATACACACACCCAAACACACACACACACCCACACACACACACACACACACACACACATTCATTAGATAAATTAATTTATGCTTGAATATCCTTTATTCAGTAATTTGTTGATAAAATCTATTTTTGCAGATTTGTCTGTGTAGAGAGAAACATTAAAAATAAATATTTTAAAAAAATTGTTTACTGAAACATTTATTTTCAGTTTCTTGTGCGTGTGTGTGTGAGTGTGAGTGTGAGCGAGAGAGAGACCTGTAGAGCCTCCCAGTGCACTTTGATCATTAGAGGAAACAATACAATTCAACCTTTAGCATGTAATGATAAGAGGAGCAGCCAACATCAACAACAGCAGCTTCCTCCAGCCTGCAGCACATCAGGACGAGCTCCAGGCCAGTGCACGCTTTAGCTGTACCTGCAATCACAGCACACGCTTCAGCTGTACCTGCAATCACAGCACACGCTTCAGCTGTACCTACAATCACAGCACACGCTTCAGCTGTACCTGCGTTCACAGCACACGCTTTAGCTGTACCTGCAATCACAGCACATCATTCTCTCTGGTATGTCACATGTTGATTGTTCTCTGTAGCCACTGTATAACTGTAACTGTAACTTGATAAGTGTTTGGTGTGTTACATGTGTACTTCTCAAGACAAATTCCTCATATCCATAACAGATCTCACAAATAAGACTGGGGTTAGGATTGGGGTTGGGACTGGGATTGGGACTGGGATTGGTACTAGAATTGAGATTGGCATTGGCATTAGTATTGGGATTGGGACTGGGATTAAAATTGAGATTGAGGTTGGGATTGATCTTGAGGTTGGGATTGATGTTGGGATTGAGGTTGATATTAATATTGGAACTGGGATTGTGACCACTGCTGGACCTTGTGAGAGTGTGCTAGGGTTAGGGTAGAGTTCCCAGTGCAGCTTGGACCACACACCTCCACACAATGTGTGGAAGTCCAGGACTGTAAACTGATCTTACACCATCACTGCTCTCCCACTTCGTCTTTCTCTGATTAGCCACAGTCTGGATTTCACATCGCCAGTCAAAGATGCTGTTGGCTCATAAAATATTTACACAACAGTGACTCCCAGAGCAAGAATAACTCTGGCAAAAGGCCATCGTCTTCAGTCCATCCTGGATATTATTTATTTCATAACAAGAATGTTGTGGAAGTTCCTCAGCAGCAAAGGTGTATGTATGGACATCACCAAACACACTCATGATTGAGGGGGATGGTGTGTTTAATGTTAACGTTAGTGTCAACGTGTCGTGTGTTAATTTCTTGGGCAGAGCTGGGAGAACTTACTCAGGACAACTTGCATCACAACACAGGCCATCTCAGATTCTGGATACAATAAAAAATACATTCATTTTAGACAATAGCAAAACATAATTCACTATTTAAGAAATAAACACAGTGTGATTTCTTTTCTTGAAAACCCAATAATCACTAAAATCCCAATAAAACCCAATGAACTAAAAAGGAGTCACTGGAGTGACAGATAGATGTTATTTTTATATCCTTCCATTCGAACTCCATTCTGAGTAACACACTTTGTTTCAGCTCTGTGCTGTGGGCACCCAAATACCAGGAAGTGATATATGAACAACCTGGAGTTTACACACACACCTGGAGTTTCAAGGAATTTCAAAACCTACCATTAGTTTGTACAAATTCAGAAATGTAATGAAAATACATTTAATATGTAATGTCATTAATATATTAAGAAAATAAACATTGTGTTTTTCAATATAGCAATCATACATGCTTTATCCTTCTTGCATTTCCTCAATGCTGTTCAGCTTAAAGTTGGAATATTGCACTTATCCTTGATAACTTTAACTGCACATCCATTACAATACACTGTAAGCATTATTTAATCTAAGAGATTTCACAATGTGTTCATGCTTATGGGCTCATTTTATGTGCTGACACTATGTGAAGTGATGCTGACACTGTGAACAGATATCTCCATTTTTATTGGTGCTCGTTTGACGGGTAAGTGGTTCAGGGCTTGTCTGGCGTGATGTGTTATAATGGGTTTCCTTCCTGTGCCTTCCAGACCTCCTGTGGTGGCAGACATGTGAAGTTCCTCAGCTTCCTTGGAGCTGAACAATGGAGCTGATGGCTAAACACTGTTAAGGGCAAAACTATCTCCTTCAAAACGGACCTCGACCTTGGAGGGTCAGACAGTCATGTGTCTTTCATTCAAAACAACTGAACAGGATTTATCTGCAAAAACACCAGGGATCATCTGGTAATTCTGCAGTGATGTCAGAAGTCTTTTTCATCCTGTACATTTTTAGGGCTTAGCAACATTCTTGTTGTTTTTTTAGATGTTAAACAACTTCTCATCATTTGTCAGAAGAGACACATCATTCAAGAACACGTGTATAATGGATCCACATCATGGCCACTAACAAGGAGCTCAACCATCACATGGACTCCAGGTGTGCTGAGTCAGAGTACCCTGCACAGAAAAGTCCACAAACCTGAACAGTTCTCGAACTGTTCCCTTAACCCTGCCTAGATAGATAGATAGATAGATAGATAGATAGATAGATAGATAGATAGATAGATAGATAGATAGATAGATAGATA
>JAOYMR010000016.1:11839575-11864166 GCA_025802075.1 Tenebrosternarchus preto | reverse complement strand
TATATATAACATCTCCATAAAAAGCTGCACTGTCTCTGTGCTGAGAGCGACCTTCAGCTCGGAGGCCGTAACCCACTTCTGTTTTTTTTAGGATACCCTAACTGAGGAATCCAGGGTGAACTGGGATAGAGAACGTGTGTGTGTGTGTGTGTGTGTTTTTGTGTTTGTGTTTGCGTTTGCATTTGTATGTGTGTGTGTTTGCGTCTCTGGGTGCATGCAGGTGTGTGGGTGTGCATGCGCATGCGTGCGTGTGTGTGTGTAAATCTAGAAAGGCTTACAACCACTTGTAAGGCTTCTGCTGAGAGCTGAACCTGTGATCTATGCTTTTCCTGGTGCACTTTGATAAGAGGATTTTGAAATCTCACATAAATCAAGCTGTGAGGAAGAGAAGGAAGGAAAGAGACCCGTTCCAGATGAGCTGGGAGGAATCTGTGGATCTGGAACCAAACAGAAGATCTGTGGATCTGGAACCAAACAGAAGATCTGTGGATCTGTATCAGCAGATGTTACACAGGGAGCATATCACCTGGTTTATGTTTTGATATTTCTGGAGAAGAAGTATCAGTGGAAGTATCTAATGTCATATATTTGTGTGTTTGGAGGGCAGGTGGGTGTGTGTATGTTGTTGGGTGTGTTAGGTGTGTGTGTGTGTATGTTGGGTGTGTTAGGTGTGTGTGTATGTTGTTGGGTGTGTTAACACTGCTGTGAGCCGCACCTACATGCTTACTGGTTCTTGAGATTAAGATTATTTCATCTTCTGTCAGCAGATTTTCCATGTTGTTGAACACTGCAGACGTTCTGATCTTGACTGTTGATTCTTTGCTGTGGTTTCTATCTTCACATCCTCTCAGAAGCTTACGAATCCTCACTCTGGAAGGTTCTCTGTTTAACTATGAAGGTTCTCTGTTTAACTATGTTTGAAAACCATGTTTCTCCATGTCTGAAAACATTTCTTCTCAGGAACAATATCATGGCATTGCTAATACAATCCTGCTGAGCTTTATTTCCAGCCTGTTTCCAGTGATGGCCACTGTTATTAATGGTAGTGTAGTGTGACAGGTGCCAGTGTGTACAGGGAGCCAACAGGAGACTGGCTGAAGGAATCATGCAGAGTGTTTCTGCCCTGCACTCTCTTAAAACGACTTGCAAACGATCAAAATCCCCTGAAAACTGCAAAAAGGGCAAAAAAAGTTGCTGCTGGCAAAATGGTGATGCATCACTTTATAAATAGTACATAAGTTTGTTGGACAGGCTTCACTGAACAAGTTCCACGGGGCAGTGTGATGTAACAGTAATGTGATGTAACAGTAATGTGATGTAATAGTGTTGCCGTGGAACAGCAGTGTCCATGGCACCACATGAGGAAGCAGAACTGCACACAGCGTGCAGGCAACACGGAGGATAAGAAACCAGTCCCTAGGCCCAATTCATTACCCTCTCAGATCTCAAGCCAAGGCGCTCAGGGTCCTGATTCAGCTGAGGGAAGGACAGCCGTTTCCAGGCTCTCGGGGAGACGCACCTCCCATCTCCCCCTGGCGCTCCGCTCATGCACAGTGTTTCTGAGTGGGTCATAGCTGTGTTTCTGAGTGGGTCCACAGCTGTGTTTCTGAGTGGACCATAGCTGTGTTTCTAAGTGGGTCCACAGCTGTGTTTCTGAGTGGGTCCACAGCTTTGTTTCTGAGTGGACCACAGCTGTGTTTCTGAGTGGACCACAGCTGTGTTTCTGAGTGGGTCCACAGCTGTGTTTCTGAGTGGGCCATAGCTGTGTTTCTAAGTGGGTCCACAGCTGTTTCTGAGTGGGTCCACAGCTTTGTTTCTGAGTGGACCACAGCTGTGTTTCTGAGTGGACCACAGCCGTGTTTCTGAGTGGGTCCACAGCTGTGTTTCTGAGTGGACCACAACTGTCCTGGAATTAGAGAACTAGACAAATAACACTACTCATGTTTTCCTTTTTGGATTTCACTTTATTGTTTAATCTAATTCTTGATTGTACTGTATATTTTTATTAAATTCATTATCTTATTATTTTTATGTTTTTAATGACCTTTTCTGTTTAATTAAAACCTTTATTTGTAAAGCACCATGAAGTTCTTTGTGTAAGAACTGAGCTGTATAAATAAACTTGGTTTGTTAAAGGTTTTCCTCTGTTACTCTGCAGGTACACAGTACAACTGAAAGTGGATTTTATTCTTTTTATTTTTATTCTTTGTCATGGAATGTTTTGTATCTAGATTTACACACAAGGTGTACATTTGTATTTAACATTGTAAATAACAAAAAAAGTTTTTTTTTAATATATATTGCCATTGTGTAATTAAACTGTGTCCTATTAGAAGTGTGAAGTGCTTGGGTGATTTTACACCTGTGTATGAAGGCTTTGGCAGGTATGTAGATGATTTAGTAGATTTGAAATCTCATCTGAATACAATGTGAACTCAGAGTATCCCATGAGTACATTAAAAATGCACCCTGATTGCACCATGGAGTCTGAAAATGCATCCTGATTGGACCATGGAGTCTGATTCTGTAGCTCCTCCCACTCCCGCAGTGCCACTGAAGATTAGTTAACCCTTGCATGCCATAATGCCCAGAGTTCATGGAAGTCTTTACTGCTGTAAACACATATAAAGGTCATGTGCTTAGAGCCTGACACATTCTGGATTTCCTCTGACTTACTAATAAAATGACTATTAATAATATTAAAATATTACTGTGATTTGTCCGAATGTCATTTATGTTTCCAGGTGTTTCTTTGGTGAACAGATACCATGAAATGTAGGAAATAGAAAAACTATTCAAAACGAAAATAAAGAACAATTTCAAAGTAGGTATTTTTACGGATATGCAAAAGACTCTGTGATAGAACGGTTTGCAAACTTCCAATACAAAGGAAGGTTGTGTCCTGGGCTGAACAAGCAACACAGACCTCAGAGTAGTAATTCAGAGCTGGAGCTCAGAAACAGCTTGGTAAAGTGTTGGTTCAGAGAAATCCTTAAGAGAAAGATACCATGTGAGTGTGTGTGTGTGTGTGTGTGTCTGTGTGTGCTTATGTGCGTGCGTGTTTGTGTGTGCACGTTTGTGTGTGTGTGTGTGTCTGTGTGTGCATATGTGCATGCGCATTTGTGTGTGTGTGTGTGTCTGTGTGTGCATATGTGCGTGCGCGTTTGTGTGTATGTGTCTGTGTGTGTGTGTGTGTGTTTGTATGTGTATGTGTGTGTTTGTGTGTGCATCTCAGTGACCGACTTTCTTCTTTTACAAACATAATTGAACTCGTTGAAATCGTTGGAAGGGTTGGGATACGGTTACAACAACAGGAAAATGTCAAGAGTTCCTGCATACGGTTCAGAACTGCAGCGCGTGGCTCTGGACTCGGGAGGTGCCGAGTTTTCCAGAGATGTGTCTAAGGCTGTCTGCTGCTGGCCTCTACCTTTCCGAATATTTGAAAAGAATAGGTGTGGGTGTGTTTCTTTCTTTCTGCTCTTTTTAGCTTGGATCATGTTCACTTGCTGTTTTGTGTTTTTCTGCTCCACAGGGAGTGCCCACAGAGAGTGTCTGGACAACGGCACCTGGGCCTTCAAGATCAACTACTCCAGCTGTGAACCCATTTTAGTGGAAAAGGTGTGTGTTGTGGTTCCTCATTTAGATTTAATGAATGCTATTGTTATACCTTATTCTGTTATATCTTGTGATATTCTCCTCTGTATTAATTGATTTTCTGATTGGCATTTCTGGTGGTGTGTTGATTATAAGTGTCATTTGTCAAAGTGCTCGTGTTTATTGCTGTAAATCTGGGTTCTGAAGGAGACTTTGAGCCCACACCCCTCTGGTTAGCATCCAGTGTAGCAGAAAGAAAATCCAGTGCAGTTCTGAATAGCACAGAGAGCAGCTGTATACAGTGTGCCTCTTAAAATGATATTCCTGCAAAAATATGATTGAACTGCCAATTTTATTTTTGCTATGGAATTTTTGGCATGAAAGTTTTGTCCCCTTGGGAGGGGGTTGAGACTGGGAGGGGGTGAGGCTGAGACGCCAGTCCTTTGAAGTGAGTGAGGCTGGGAGGGGGCAGGCTGGGACACCAGTCCTCACTGCAGAGCCTCCAGGAATTCAGTGAAACCCTGGTGAAGGAGAAGAGCTCGCATGGAGGTGGTTTGAATGTAGAGCAGGTACAGCTTCTTTTGTGAAGCTCATAGGATATTTTACATCTTATCTTGTGTATAAACAGAATTGATATGTACATATTTTCATTGTTCTGATGATTTGACATCTCCATTAAATGCAGAGCACTCTCTCAGATTAATAATGCAATCTTAGTATTGGCACTTGCTTGAGCTATTGTCTGTACAGCAGACAAGGATGAAGTGTTATGAAGTGTTTTATTTAGTCCCTTTGTTCAATATTTTTTTCACAGGGGAGATATCAGTTGCACTATAAGATTGCCCTGATCATTAACTACCTGGGCCACTGTGTCTCCGTGGGAGCACTCATCATGGCCTTCATCCTCTTCCTGTGCTTAAGGTAAACTACATCCAAGAGAAGGTTTGTTTTTGCAATCTAACATATTAGCATTGCAATATTACAGGGATTTCAGTTTACACTACTGTGGTTTACAGTAAAGCTTTAGTTTACACTGCTGTGGTTTACAGTGAAGCTTTAGTTTACACTGCTGTGGTTTACAGTAAAGCTTTAGTTTACACTGCTGTGGTTTACAGTAAGCATTTGTTTAGAAATGGTTTATCCTAGTACTACAGACTCTAAGAGCAGACTGTTATAGCTAATGGGTAACATTAATAACATCCATGGAAAAAAAGAAATGAAGAAATTAATCAGGAAACATTTGCAAGATGCCCTTGTCTACACCCAAGGAAGGAGGTGCACAATGGAAGACCTTTAAAGGAGAGGTGCACAGGGCAAATGTTGCTACATACATACACTGTGTCTCTCCCCAAATGGTAACATCTGTTTCTGCTGGAGTTTTTTTATATATATAAATAATAACTTTAAAAAAAAGTGTTATTGATGCATTTAGTTTCTGGACAAACATGAGTCAGCGTGGAGGAGGGTGTCTGAGGGGGTGTTGGTGGGTGGATGTGTTTAGATAACAATAGATGATCTGATGGTGGTGTGTGTGTGGGGTACATCGGGGTGTGGTGTGGGTGAGGAGTGTGAGGAGTGTGAAGGGTGTGGAGATGGGGTGGTTGAGTGTGTAGATGAAAGGAGATAAACTGAAGGTTCCATGTCAGAAGCAGCCTGACCTCCCCCCCTCCCCCCGAGTCATGAGCGTAACTGAGGCTTCACATCTACACTGAAGTGACTACTTGAAGTAAAAATAACGTGATCAAATGTGGAAAGTTACTAAGGTTGGTTATCTCATGAAGGATGGGTTCCCTGCTGAGTTCTGGTCTCCCAAAGTTCCATTCCACCCAGGGAGTTTTTCCTTGCCACTGTTACCCTCAGCTTGATCATTAGAGATCTGGACCCATACATTTGTAACATTGCTTTGTAAAGTTATATATAAATAAATTTGACTTTGTGTTTGTGTGTTTTCTCTATTTATCCCAGGAGCATCAGGTGTCTTCGAAATGTAATTCACTGGAATTTAATCACCACCTTCATTCTGAGGAACGTCATGTGGTTTCTGCTGCAGCTGATCGACCACAACATCCACGAGAGGAACGAGGTGTGTTACAGCATTCTAACATCTGCTACACTGTTCGCGATCCATGTAGTTAATTCTGTTACGTTAGGTGTGTTGCAGCGTTCTAAAATCCACCCTGCTGGCACTGTTATAGTGTTCTAGTTCATTACTCTAGGTGCATTATAGCACTCTGAAATAAAGTCTTATAGCACTGTAACGTCCATCGCGCTAGGCATGTTTTAGCATTATAATGTCTGCAGGGGACAATATAAAACAAAGTGTTATAGCAGCGTTAAAAAGTGCGTTATGCTAGGTGATATACAGCATTATAAAGTGCGTTATGCTAGGCGATATACAGTGTTATAAAGTGCGTTATGGTAGGCGATATACAGTGTTATAAAGTGCATTATGCTAGGTGATATACAGTGTTATAAAGTGCGTTATGCTAGGCGATATACAGCGTTATAAAGTACTTTATGCTTCTGTACAACCACAAGCATCAGCTAACCCTTCACTCTTGCCCACATTGTGCTACACACCTGCCCCACACATCTAACCCATACGCCTGCCCCACACATCTGCCCTACACACTTGCCCCACCTACTCAATGCTTCACAGCTCCCGTTAGATCTGACCTCGTTAGTGCTGCTGTCTGACAGCTTCGGTGAAGAACCTGTATTGCCTTGCCATGGCATCATAGTTGCAAATAACGAGCTACGTAGCACCGTGTCTCTCCATCGCAGATTCCTCATGTCACCAGTAACAGTGCTGAACAGCCTCAAATAGTCTTCAGTTAAGAGCCACTTTGCATCTGTTGCTTGCTTTTCTGTTATGACATCTTTCTTGTGTTCCAACATCATTATGTAACAGTAAAACAGTCTCTCTGTTCATTAACAGCTCTATTATCACAATGATTTGCATCCCTTTTTGTGCCTTTGTTCCAGGTTCCCATGGACATACTTTTAATTTATTTTGATTGACTTATTTTTCATCCTGACCTTTATTATGGTTACAAGCAAAACTTTCTGATATTTCTGTTTTTAACCAGAAACTGATTTTTTTAACAGACTGAGTACATAAATCAAAATCATGCTGATTGGATCCCTAAAGTCCAACCTCTTCTCTTTCAAAGTCATGGTGTCGCCTGATAACTACCATCTACAATTACTTCGTGGTGACCAATTTCTTCTGGATGTTCGTGGAGGGCTGTTACCTTCACACTGCCATCGTGATGACCTACTCTACAGACAAGCTCCGGAAATGGGTTTTCCTCTTTATTGGCTGGTGTGAGTGTGTTTTCTTTCCATGCATTTCTTGGCATCACGCTTAATTAAATGACCTTAAAGTTGTGCATCACCAGGAATGACAGATATTTTTCAGATATTTTTCAAGGGACAGATGTCGTTCTAGCTCTTAGCCAACTAAATGGATTGATTAATCTTACACATCTCCAATTGAGTACGAGTCTGATTACGAGTGCGAGTCTGAGTTTGTGTCCGCTGCTGTACTGATGACCTTGTGCAATAATGTCTCTGTGTAATGGATTTTGATGTTTTTTGTCAATTAAAACTCTTACTCATCACTTGTAGACTACATGCAGTATCAGATACCCTATAAACACACATGCAGTGTTAACCATTTATCCATGTACTATTATTAGGTTATAGTTTTTTGTATCCTGCTGTGACAGTGCTGTTGCACTGTGGCGACGGTGCAGTTCTCAGTTTCCAGATGAAGGGTTTCAGTGGAGTTTTAGCATATCACCTGCTTCGGTTTATGTCCCGGGACTGAACAACAGGCAAGCAATGCTGATGCAGGTTCATTTCACGCCTGAAGTATGTGGAGCATCAAAGTGTCCTGCAAGTCTTTTTAAAGGGACTGGAGACTGTGGCTGTGGCAGCTAGCCAGCATCTGGGGCTGTGGCAGCTAGCCAGCATCTGAGTCCTTTGGAAAGGTGTGAGCAGGCAGCAGGTACCTGTGTGATGCTCTTGTACCCAGCATTAACTGGGAAAATTAAAAATCCTTCAGAAATCCACAGTGCCAGTTAAACTAATTGTGTAATTATAATGCTGAATTTGGATGAATGCTGGCAAATTGGGGGGAAAACTAAAAAAATTGCACCTGCTGGATCTGAGACTGAAAAAAGATTTAGAATAGACTGTGTTATCTGAGTGAGTGCGAGTTCCTAATGCAGTGAAACAGGGCAGAGTCGACACCCTTGGTCTGACTCTCTCAGAAGATTCTTTTCATCATAGCTTTGTCCCTCGAGGACAGACAGGCAGAGCGTCTAAAGTGAACAGCATCCAGAACCGAAGCGCTTCACTGCAGAACAGAGGGAAATCTCGCGTTGGCTCCCATTATAATGATTATGTGAAAACATTTGACGTTCGATGAGGTAAAGCTGGTAGACTGCTGGCAAAGGAGGGGAGTTTACTGGGGGAGAGTCTCTGCCTGCCAGGTTTGCTCGTTGTCTTGGGTTGCACGTGTAAAAGATTTGATTTCCATTTGAAATACATGCTCTCCTCCCCCCTTTAGAAAGTAATTTTTCTGAAAGATCTAGCTGTATGAAGAGCATTTTCAGGCAGTGTTTTCCTGTAATGTGAGTGTGGAGGACAGCGAGAGGGTGGAGGTTAGGAGAGGAGGTGCAGATTATGATAACTCCAACCTTTTCAGCAGTAGGTTGACACCTCCAGAGTCTGGCTGCTGGTAATTGGATCCTGTACTGGATGCAGGAAGCTTGAGGTGCTGTGATATTTTCCCCAGCGCTGAGATCCGAAATCACGTCTCATATGCTCGATAAAGCGTGTTACAATCTCAGAAGAGCTTGTCGAAAAGCGGCAGACGAGCAGATTCTCAGAAAGAAAAGTGGGTTCTTAGTAAGAAATCAGATTCTAGTGTGTTACCTCTCCACATGATGTCTTGAGGGAGAGCTTCCTCGTGTCTGTCTGCCTGCTCGAGCACAATCACAGCGCTCCCACTGTCCGGCCTAATAGAAGAAATCAGACCCACTGTACCCATTCAGATCTGATTAATCCAGCCACCTATGTGCTTAATTTGTACCCTGCTGTTGTTTCTCATGAATGTGTAATCAGACTCCCAGGTTCCCTCCCTGTAGGTTTGATTTTGTCTTTCATTCTTTTTTTTGGCAGGTATTCCGTGTCCAATAATCGTTGCGTGGGCCATTGGGAAACTTTACCATGAAAATGAACAGTAAGTAGGAGTCTGTCTCTGCCAGGATATGATTTACTTCAGGCTTCAGGAGAGTGGGACTTGGAGTATGAATCGATCTGCCTCCGTGACTGGGAAGTGCTGTCAAATAACTGCAGCATTGATTAAGCAATAGGAACCCGTGGGTTGTTCTTCAGTCAGTGCTTCACTTTCTGAAGGCAAATTAAAATGGGGATCAGTCACAGGTGTTTATTTCCATGTGTTTTCCCATGGATGAACCAGGAGAGTAGATGAACCAGGAGAGTGAATGTCTTGATTGTACATTGTCTCTATGTACATAAGTGCAAACAAAGAGAATGTGAACATTTGAGAAACAGTTCTGCTGAAATCCATATATGAATCAAAGCATCATTAGTGTGTGAAGTGTAAATCTGCAAAATTCAGCACTTGTAATTTACCCCTATTCATTATTTAGGAGCACATGTAAGATGTGATGGTTCTGTCTCTTCCTGTCTCTCCCCCTCACAAACACTCATGTGCACGTACACACACGCACGCACACACACACTCACACACACACACACACACAAACACACATGCACTCATACATATATTTTGAAGAAAGAAAGAAAGTATAATCCAATGACTCAGTTATACGGTCCTCGCCTCAAAATCTGCAGGCCTGAACGGAACAAGTAAAAGTATCTCTTTAGCTCCGTCGCTAGAGATACCGGCTCAGTCTGCTGTCCTAATCACCACACTTCATAAGCCTGGGATCTCCAGAACTAGGACCTTACGGGAGTTATTTCTGATGTTGGGGAAGGACAAGGTGAAATCAGCAGCTCGTGTTTGTTTTTCTGTAATCCCAGAGTCCTGTTTGCATGCCTGGTTTAGGGTGATCCAAGCCTCTGTGAGGATGTGTCTGAGTGAATTAGAACTACACTCCTGGGACCCACCATGCAGGCCAACTCTTCTCTTTTACCAAGAAATGATATTCAGAGAAAATGTTTTCCTTGTCTTTCTTAGAAACTGAATAAATTTGAAAACTGAATATGTGTAAAAGTTGAAACTTGAAATGTCACTATCAAAACTTTCTTCCCCTCCCCCGAAACTACAGCAGGTTGTACCAAAAGTGTAATTCCTACTTTATTATTGCTTGTGATTTTGTGATACATCCTTCTTCCATTTTGTTTTGCTTTTAGATGCTGGTTTGGAAAAGAACCTGGAAAATACATCGATTACATTTATCAGGGGCCAGTGATTGTGGTCTTGCTCGTAAGTATGTTAGCCTTTCTGTTTTTGTCCTTTCAGTAGTGAATTAGCTCAGCACTGCCCACAGCTTCAGACTTCATCATGCTGTAATTATGCTTGCGTGGATGTGGAAAATGCTTCGGCTTCGCATCAGCGGTTGTGCTGTGTTTCCTCTGGTTGATTTATTTCCAGCTCAGGTTTGTGCTTTGCCTGTTATCACATACAGTTTCACATTGAAAAACATGCAGAATCCAAAGCATGAACGTGTCTGTTCACTCCCACAAAAAGGTTGAAAAGAAGGAAACAGTACAGATAAACTGGACTTAGATTTGTTATGCTTTGCAGGCTATACCAGAAGAAGATTTTGAAAATTCTAATAAAATAGATCAAAGAGGTTATTGTCTGTTTACAGTAATATTTAATAATAAGTACTATTGTAATAAATGTTTAAAGAAAAGTAAAATGTGATGTTTGACGTTATTCTGCTAATCAACTGGAGGTCATATATATTCTGGAAGTTGTACATGTCCTGACAGGACAGTGGAATTTTCCGCTCTGAATGCGGTTGTTCTCTCTTTTTTGTTTTTTTGCGCCTTTCCATTTTCCAACTTTAAATCAACTTTGTGTTCCTTTAGATCAAGTTTGTGTTCCTTTAAATAAACTTTGTGTTCCTTTAGATCAACTTTGTGTTCCTCTATGTTCCTTTAGATCAATTTTGTGTTCCTTTAGATCAACTTTGTGTTCCTTTTTGTTCCTTTAGATAAACTTTGTGTTCCTTTAGATCAACTTTGTGTTTCTTTGTGTTCCTTTAGATCAATTTTGTGTTCCTTTAGATCAACTTTATGTTCCTTTGTGTTCCTTTAGATCAACTTTGTGTTCCTTTTCAACATAGTACGGATTCTGATGACAAAACTACGAGCCTCCACCACATCTGAAACAATACAGTACAGGTAAGGCAGGTAAACATGGGTCTGTAATCAGACTGTACAGGTAAACGTGGATCTGAAACCAGACTGTACATATATGATAGATCTTATCTGATCAGAAATCAGATAAGATAGCTAAACCTGTGTTCGAAATCAGATCATATGGAAAAGACATCCAGACCTGTCTGAAATCATACAGTACAGGTTAGATATTCAAACCTGTGCTTGAAAGACTGTAAACCAGACAAACCAGTGTCTGAAATCAATGTCTGTGTCTGAAATCCGACAGTACAGATATAGATATGGAGGCATAACTCCACATCTCAAATGCTGTATCATAGGTAAGTATGCTCTCCCTAACCCTGCCTCAGTACAGTACACTATTACACAAATGACCAAATGCTTGTTTTTTGTACATCACAGTCACAGGATTCATGGGTCCTTCAGCCAGCTGAGTGTGTGTTTTTACCACCAGTAGCTGGGAATCATGGAGGCTGTTGTCTGCTACAGTGAGGCAGGCGCACGGCTAAACCCTCAGAACAGGCCACCCTACCGGAGATCAATACTGCAAAAGGCCACTGGCAGTGTAATCTATGCATAAGAGAAAAACATTCTGACAGGTTCACAGTGTGAACAAGTGCGCCCCCTGGTGGGATTGGGGTTCTTGTAGGCTGCGGTCTGAGCCCTTTGTCCTGTATCAAAGCCTGGCTGCTTCCCTAGTTATGGGCAGTTTAAGCTTTGATTTGGCGATGCAGTCAGTGAAATCTTTCTCCTCACCGTTCTCTCCTCCTGGAATGGAGACGCTCGGGTATCTGAATGGCTGCAGGTCTCGCATGTGGTGAAGCTGCGAAGGTCTAGACTTTTTGTTCACATCTCGAAGGACTGCTGTCTGGAAGAAGGGACGGCATTTTTTGGTCGATCGTCAAGTGTGAGACAGAGAGGCAGGCTGGGTTGATATTTGGTCAATTATAATGGTTTTCACCTATGTATGGTTTATAGATAACCTGTTTATTGATAGGTTTTCTTTCAATAGTATCAGAGCATGACAGAGAGACAGAGAGAGAGAGAGAGAGATTTTATATCACAGAGCCAAGAGCAAAAGCCATCAGGAAGGTCCTGCCAGTATTCTTCAGTTTGTTTATGTCTGTGTACTGATACTCTGAAAGGTTGAGTGAGTGTTTACTCATTTTATTAAAGAAAGCTCTACTCTGTCACTCCTGCCTTCTGGGCCTTTCTCCCCAGCCTGAGGGGAGGTTCTTTACCTAGGGCTCTGGTCTTTCAAATAGTCCATGTGAAATAGTCCCAGTGCCTTCAGTGAAACACTCCCAGTGTGCCCAGTGCCACATCCCTGCAGCAGATCTTGTACTCAAAGCAGTACTGAGTTTAGAGAAGGTGTGTGTGAAGGGATTAGTCTCTGTTTCCAGGGAAACATAACTCCTGGTTATCAGGGTGAAATCATTTATTATTTCTCCATTACTAGCAGATGGTGGAGGCTGTTTGACACTGAGGTCAATGGTGAGTTTAGCTACAGATGGAGAGATGGAATTGTGTATGGAGGGGTTAGAGATGGGTGGGGGAATAGTGAGGGGGTGTGGCCATGTTGCGACAGGTGTAGTAGCTGGTGTGTTCTCCTGGTGGTGAACGTGCCTGTTGAGTTGGGACTTTTTCTGTGAGGCTGTAGCTCTCAGTCTTCCTGAGCAGTTTGACTTACTACCTGATTTTACAACAAAGTCCTCGTCTGCCGCTGGAGAATTGGAAGCCTCAGGCACAAAAGGTGTTTTCCTGGTGATACAGTGGCCCAGGATGGTTATTGGTTTTAGGAATGGCCTATTCAAAATTACATTCGCAATCCAAAACATTCTGTATAGTGTTATTCTTCATAACTGTTTGTTCTTAATTGCAGAATGTCATTTATAGCTTATCTAATTAGCTTATCTAATTAGCTTCTGCTTGTTCTCCCTCTCTCTCCCTCTCTCCCTCTCTCTCTCTCTCTCTCTCTCTCTCCTTTTTCTCCCCTCCTCTTTCTCATTCTCTTTAGGAAAGCCGTAAAGGCCACTTTAGTCCTGCTGCCCCTCCTTGGTATTACATACATGCTGTTTTTCGTGAATCCAGGCGAAGACGACATCTCCCAGATCGTCTTCATTTATTTCAACTCATTCCTGCAGTCTTTTCAGGTAACAGTGTTCTGCCCCTTCCCTGCAACAATCTCAATGATGTGATCAATCTTTCTAGATTATTTGATAATCTCTCAGATTAAGATCAATCGCTGGGCACTTTTACAGTGCTATCATTCAGCATTCAGCAACAGAAAGAGACTTTAATTTACTTAGTAAGTTAATTTGCTTGTGTATTTATTATGTATTTGTGTATTTATTGCATGAATCCAAATGTTTTCAGCATTTCTCCATCATCCATAGTTGTAAATCCCTCTGTGTTGTTAGAAACTGGACCCTGAAGAGGGATGAGGGTCACATATAGGCAAAAGTCATAAACTACATTTTAAAAGTATGTTTATCTATTTTAAGTATAAATAATGGCCTTATTTATGAATAAATAATATTTAGTGAATATAAAATCGAATTACCCTGACACTTTAAAACCATATGCGACAGCAAAATTCTAAAAACAGATAAAAAAGGTTCATCTATTTTAGTTGGGGAAGTTCACGTTGTTGCACAGTGAAGCTGAAGAGACAGGGTTGGAGTTCAGTGTGGGCTGGTGGACAGAGAGGAATTGATGGCTCATATGGTCTCACACCTGCAGCTGAGGTGTCTTCTGAGGAAGGTGGCAGGTGTGTTTCTGCATGGCACAGAGCTTATTAAACTACTCCAAATTGGCAGAGGGTCCATTACAACACTCCTGATTGGCAGAGGTCCATTATACCATTCCTGATTGGTTGGACTTCATTCTCTGTTTATTCTCCCTCTACCTGAACCTCATGCAGTCCTTGCAGTTTAGGGAGTTTAGTTTAGGGAGTTTTGCTACTTTTTTTTTTTACCTTCTGGTTTTGTGTCTTGTCAGCAGATGCAGTAAGAAGCATCGTGCTGCGTGGTTGTCAGATCTATCACTGTTGTTGTTGTTGTGATCTCAGAGTTGAGCACCTCATCTTGGTGCTTCTTCTTGTTGTTCTTCTATCATGGCAAGGGAGTAGTGGGGTGAAGCGGAGGGGGAGGGGCAGTGGGGTGATTAGTAATCCTGGGTGTGGTGTTTGAGGGTTAACTCTGTTGTTTTTGAGGGTTAACTGTATTCTTTTTGGGGGTTAATTGTGTTCATTTTGAGGGTTAACTGTCTTCTTTTTGAGAGTTAACTATATTCTTTTTGAGGGTTAACTGTATTCTTTTTGAGAGTTAACTATATTCTTTTTGAGGGTTAACTGTATTCTTTTTGAGGGTTAATTGTGTTCATTTTGAGGATTAACTGTTGTTTTTGAGGGTTAACTGTGTTGTTTTTGAGGGTTAACTGTATTCTTTTTTAGGGTTAATTGTGTTCATTTTGAAGTTTAACTGTGTTGTTTTTGAGGGTTAATTGTGTTCATTTTGAGGGTTAACTGTGTTGTTTTGCAGGGCTTCTTCGTGTCGGTCTTCTACTGTTTCCTCAACGGGGAGGTGAGTCAACAGTGCAGCTCATTTCATTCCCGGGCAAAAGAGGTGACATCTTCAGCCATATAAAAGGCCACCCTATCTCCACACTGCCAGCAAAACCTATTATTACGTGGGTGGATATTTACACACACACACACACACACACACACACACACACACACACACACACATGGAATAAGGAATTATCTGTGTCCAACAGAGTGCTCTCGGATGTTAGTGGGGTCACAATGTTTAATATGATAAGAAAATTCCCTCAGTGTAACATGTCAGCATAATCAACTATCTCCACTGTTCTTGACTGCACTAATAATCGACTTAAGAAACCAAATTCCACTGTTAAGAACAAATAAACAAACAAGCAAACTAAATAAGTTATTAGAAACATCCCCTTGGATGTTTGTATATAGAATATAAATGTGATTTACCTATATGCATAAATACGCATTTTAAAACATTGCCTTAGTTAAACAGAACTGTGTGTGTGTGTCTGTGTGTGTGTGTGTGTATGTGTGTGAGGTGAGGGTGGGTGTAATGGGGTATTTGTTGTATAGCCAGTAAGTCAAGTGTGAAGGACAGTGGTGATAAGCTCTATAAATTCAGACCGTTATTAAACACGTAATGTTGGGAAGAGAACTGTATTTCCTGAGGATTACAGCACTAAGAGAGAAGCGCATGGAAATCTCTCCACTTCATTGGTATTATTATTATTGTTAGGCTCTGTTGAGATTATTGTTAGGATTTGTTGGGATTATTGTTAGGATCTGTTGGCATTAGTGTTAGGATTTGTTGGGATTAGTGTTAGCATCTGTTGGGTTTATTGTTAGGATCTGTTGGCATTAGTGTTAGGATCTGTTGGCATGAGTGTTAGGATCTGTTGGGTTTATTGTTAGGATCTGTTGGGTTTATTGTTAGGATCTGTTGGGATTATTGTTAGGATCTGTTGGTGTGTCACAGAGATGTCTACCATGGAGAAAATGCCTGGATGTTTGCAGTCCAACCTTATTTCTGATCTAGAAAATAAACACGCCTTTCTTCCTGCACTTCCTGCTTGTCTTTCACACACCTATGTGAACTGGTCCACATCCACATCTGCCTGGCAGGACTGAGAAAAATAACGTTTGATGATCTTAATGTTTTGAAAAATGTGGTGGTGTGGAAAAAAGGTTTTGAAGAAAAAAACTTTTATATCTTTTTATCTGTGGTTTCACAGAGAAGCGAGATTTTATTGTTTGGCCACTCGAAATTATGTTCCCATTTTATCTGTAATGGATCACTGGGATAGACATTGCTCTGTGTGTGTGTGTGTGTGTGTATGTGTGTGTGTGTGTGTGTGTGTGTGTGTGTGTGTGTGTGCATGTCCGTGTATGTGTGCACGCATTTGTGTTTGTGTGTGTACGCATGAAAACATTTTGTCCAATCAAGTTTCTCATTGCCTTGTTTAGCACAGCACCCTGCAGTATTCACTGTATGAGCAGGAACTGGAGACTTTTCCATACAGATGGCAGAAACTGGTTGAGTTTTCCACAGAGAGGGCAGTACATGGGGGGTATTTCCTCAGAGAGGGCAGATAGTCAGGAGTTATGAGGATCACATATGCTGTGTGTGCTGTAGGATTTGGAGCTGAGTTGTAGTAGCAGTGAGGAACAGACCCACCTTTCTGCTCTATCAGGGTAACACAAGCGACTGAGGCTCCTGCTCACAAAGACCCAGCCTCAGGACAGGACCCACGCGCATGTCCCTGCGGCCGTAAGAACGCCCCGCACAGCTGAGCCTGCTGAGTGCTTGTGGCAGCTGCCCAGGACTCACACATCCTCTAATTTACTGAATTCATGTTAAATGCAGGCTGGAATTGTTATAAGATGCATGAGATAATTATAGTTTTAGAATACAATGATTATTTATTTCCCTTTATCCAGTAAACATATTAAAAAATAGTTGTTTGGCCAAAATGACTACAGAGCTACAGTTAGCAGCAGCAGGCCAGAATAAGCAGTGAAGTGTCTTAATACCAGCTACCTTCACTGTTAGGCAAGTTAGCTGTGGTTAGCGGTGATGTGCTGTGATTAGCTGTGGTTAGCTGTGATGTGCTGTGATTAGCTGTGGCTGGGTGTGATGTGCTGTGATTAGCTGTGGTTAGCTGTAGTTAGCTGTGGTTTGGGTCAGACTATCCTTTTCATTTTGTTAGCTTTTGTTTAGTCTGTTATCTGTTTGTATTGTTTTCTATAGTAACCGATGATGTTAATTATACTGTAAACCACATCCATAAATGTGTTGGATTATGTTGCATGCTTGATTGATTGTGCTTATTTTGAGTATTATTGTGTGTGTGTGTGTGTGTGTGTCCCAGGTGCGCTCTGCAGCCAGGAAGAGGTGGCATCGCTGGCAGGATAACCACGCCCTGCGTGTGCGTGTTGCCCGGGCGATGTCCATTCCTACCTCCCCCACCCGCATCAGCTTCCACAGTATTAAACACACCACCACCGTGTGACTGGTACACACACACACACAGTATTAAACATACCACCACCGTGTGACTGGTCCACACACACACACACACACAGTATTAAACACACCACCACCGTGTGACTGGTACACACACACACACAGTATTAAACACACCACCACCGTGTGACTGGTACACACACACACAGTATTAAACATACCACCACCGTGTGACTGGCCCACACACACAAAAACACACACACACACACAGTATTAAACACACCACCACCGTGTGACTGGTCCACACACACAAAAACACACACACACAGTATTAAACACACCACCACCGTGTGACTGGCCCACACACACAAAAATATTAACACATACACACACACACACACAGTATTAAACACACCACCACCATGTGACTAGTCCACACACACACACACACACACACACACAAACACATGCATATACACACACACACATATATACACACACAAATATACACACACATATATATATACACACATGCATACACACATATACACATACATACACACACATATATACACACACACACATGCACACGCACTGTGGACTACACCTGTCTCCTGTCTCTATGTAACTGTATTCTGACAGTTACATGTGAAGCGCTGACTTCATGAAGGCTCTGTGTCAGCCTGTGATCTGTGATTGTAATTTATTGGTTTGTATTTTTGTGTATGCGACATTTCTGTCCAGTGTTGGAATAATACAGGTTGTATTTTATTTGTTTCATATTTTTCATGTAAATAAATTCTTTTTTCACAAACTCCTTTTTCTTGTTTTTCTTAGTATTTGGACAAATATTTGTGTGTTGTTGAACATGTCCATTAACTGCCACATAAGGCTGAAAAAAAAGTTCTAAATATAAAATATAGAATTCTATTCTATTAAATATAAAATATAGAATTCTATTGGTTATTACTCAAATATAGATTTCTGTTACAATACCACACCACATTAATAATAAACAGCTCTGTTTTAGTGCAGATCCAGGTGCTGTATGCTGTCTGTTACTCCTGTAGTAAGAACACAGCACTGCTCCGAGTGGCAGGATTTTCAGACACTCGTCCACTTTCATGTTGTGCTGCTGATCAACGCCCAGATTTATGTGGAGAAACTGGGGTCTTGAATTGCTGCTTCAGCAACACAGGCTCCTTCAGCATAGGCTGTTTCAGCACAGTTTCATACAGCACAGGTTCCTTCGGCACAGGCTGCTTCAGCACAGCCTAGCACCTCTGCACACATCTTCCTCTGGATGCATTTGATATGTGGAGGAGTGGAACATGGCTGGAATTGCTGGGTGCGGTGGTGCCACGTGAGTCGAAAGACAGGTCTGCATTATTAAACCCAACCCTAACCACATGGTAACGACAGAAATAGCCTGGATCACGATGTGGATTCCTGAAAAAGCTCCGTATCGGAGAAGAAGCCATGGCTGTCCTGCTCCTGTCATTCTCAGGACATTCAATTGGACAAACAAATTCCTTTGAATTTCTTTTTCACTTAAGTTAATAAATATGTATTCAATAGAGAAGTGTATTTGTTAGTCAACTGGTTCTCAGTAATTTCTGAAATATAAACATCAATTAGCCATGCTAACCTGGAGCTAAAATATTATTGTGTGCGCGTGTGTGGGCCAGCATTTGACCCCATCTCTCACTTCAGCGATATAGCAGTCAGCACCTCCTACAGAACACACATGCAAAACTGAAGTGGATCATCTTAATAAAACTCACATGCATTTTGCAGAGGACATTATACTGTTACAGTATAACATTAGTTTTCTGAGTATAACATTAGTATTAGAGTTTAAGTATAACATTAGTATTAGTGTTTTAATATAACAGGTTCAGTCTCATGCTGTTTGCAGATGGTCATGCTGGCCAGTCCATTCTGAGTTGTGAGGTCATATCTGAAGGCACTGGTCAACACAAATCTACACGTGTTTCTTTCATGATCAGACTTGTTTCCTATTGTTAAGAGGAAATGGCCTGGAGAGATGAGACCTCTAGATGTAACTCATCACTCCCTGAACCGCTGAGTGTCCTGCCATGGCTGGGACTGTGCTGCGGCTCGCTGGGAAATGGACATGTCCCATGTGAATGGGAACTAGTCATTCAGAAGCAGTGCATCAAACTCGCATCTGGTTTAAAGTCAGGTATGAACTTGAGAATGGTATTTGTCCTTTAGTATTAATTTTTTTTACTTAAGTAGGATAAACTGAAATAATAATAAGTGTAATAAAATAGGGTTTTATTAGGAGAAAGTCTGCATGGAGAAGACTGTCATGCCACATTATGTAAACCAAATGTTTCCAGTAGTGGTGATACATCTATGACATCCATATCTGTTTCTCGCTATGACAAATATATATATATACCTCAGAGACTGTCACGCCTTACTGTCATACTGTACATCAGTTCAGGTAAGGAAGCATTTAGACACGTATGTGTGTCTGTGAGTGTGAGTGTGTGTTTGTGTGAGAGATGAGTCAGGTATTATATAGAGTTCAGAATTCTAGATCCACTGTCAGATCTGGCAGTACCCCATCTGGCCTCCAGAGGTCTCACTCTACAGGGTTCTAGGTTCCTGGAAATTTCCATTCTCACCTGTTCCTCGTTCTGTCATTAGCACCCCTATATTAGGCTCTCCAAACGCTCTACACAGTGTGAAGTATTGCCAACCTTGTTGTGTACTGAGTGGTTGCTCTGTTGTGGTTTTCCTGGTTTTCTGCTTGACTCCTGTCTCGTCCCAGGTTTTTTGTCTCTTGCTCCGTCCTTGTGGTTTTTTGACTGTACCTGTTTTTTTTGGACTCTGTTTTTGCCTTGCCCCTTTTGTACCTTTGCCTATTTCTGACTTGGTTCCTGATCCTGTATCGATTTATGACTCTGTTTTTGCTCCAAATAAAATATACAAAACATCATCCTGCGTAAGGATCCATCTCTGTCTAACGCTCCTGAAATGTTACATCCACCCAACCGTCTAATGATGACCAGCACCTTTCAAAAAGGCAATAAAGGAGCAGTTTTATACTTAATTGTTACATTAACGAGAAGTATTTCATGCTGTGCACTAATGTGAATGTGGCTAACTGCATTCTTCTCCAGTGGATATGTTATTAAAGACTATCGAGTTCAACAGAGATAGGGTTAGCACAGCTTAGGAGCAGAATGTAATGCGCAAAATTGTTTAAAACAGTGTGACTGTCTGAACAACAACCTCATGACTCAAATATTTATGGTTTCCCTGTGTACTGTGTTAATGTGTTTAGAATTAGCTCGTGATTCTACAAGGTGCATTCTTGGTGTCATCAAGATGCCCTGATTGGTTTGAGATCATGTGATCCATAAAATCAAAGAATCTGGTAGACCGTCTCCAAGACAACCTCTGCAGTAGATTGATCCATGTGTGCAAACATTACAATTGATGTTTCGTTTCAACAGCACAGTCATGCACCCTGCAAAGATCCAGTGGAAAGAGGTTGGAAAAGCAGGAATAATGAGTGAATGATGGAGTAATCCACACCTAATCTGTTCTGATGGAGTAATCCACACCTAACCTGTTCTGATGGAGTAATCCACACCTAATCTGTGCTGATGGAATAAGTTAGGACCTCCCACAGTAACCTATCTTGAGATTTTAGTTGTCAGTTTGGGGGTAGTGTTTTGGTAGTGTTCGGGGTAGTGTGCAAGAAGTGTTCAGGGTAGTGTTCGGGTAGTGTTCAGGGCAGTGTTCCACACGCAGCTCAGGCTTTTGTCACAGATAATACATGATGGAGTGAAAAAATAAACAGTGATGACAACAATGCAGGTGCAATATAATTTTTATACAGAAATAGCAGCTCACAGCAAGTTTTTTACAAGTGTGGGTTAAAATGCCAATCTCTGATGTTATAAGTGCACACTATGGTTATTCGCATGGAAACTAGCATAATTATGTATATCCTTAGAATGGTGCAGTTTTAGCATGTGGCCAAAAGGGGGCAGAAAAGGTTGACATGTGGAACTTAAGCATATGGACTCTGCTTTCCATATGACACTTATAGATGATTGTGGTTACATCTACATATCTCTCTCAAACACACACACACACACACACACACATACGCATGGGCAATAACGTATAAAATCAGTGTATAGTTTTGCAGTATTAACCACATTTAATTAATGTCAGTTCAGTATGGAATTTAATTTTCATTAAGGCACACAGTGTTTCAGGGTGATTCTAGGATCAGTGCTTCACTTCCTTTAAACAAACAAAAACAAGTTTTACTCTTTTTTTTAGATGTGTTGAGCCTCAAGCATGAGATGCTTGATCACCTTAAAAAGGGACATAGACAGTTATTATATGCAGTTATTATAATAATCGCAATAGAATCTTATATAGTCAGATATCACTGACCAGCTGCTCACTTTATGTTAGCAGGTCACAGTGGCTCAGAGTTCAGCACCTTGCCATGGTGCCACAGAACAGTGAAGGCTGGTCCACCCACTGCACCCGCTGCTCCTGCAGTTGTGTGTCTGTTCCAGTCATTCTACACCAACACAGCTACATAACACCACATCACCATCCTCCAGTTGTTTCTACTCAATTCTGCCTCCAAACAGGGTGTAGAAGTGCATCGCATATACACCTGTATATTTACATTTACCATAAATACACAGGTGGCAACCTGGAAGAGGTTCTTACTGTTAGAGCATGTCTGGAGCGCTGTACCCACTGTCCTGGTTCTGGCTGGGGCTCTGGTTTGTATGAATGTTTTGTTCTGTTTGAGTCAGTCCATTAGTCTTTCTCTGCGGTCTTCCTCTTCTGGCTGTTGTCAGCTTGAGTCAGTTGAGAGTCTATTTTTGGTTCGGGTTTTTGAAGACTGTTTGTTCATCTTCCCTCACAAACCATGCCAGTGTGCAAACATGTGGTTATTACACCCGGATACACGTGGGGCAAAGTGGAAACAGATCTGGTACTAAACCCTTTATTCATGTGTGACCTCTCTGAACAGAGAGAATCAGTGGAAAATCAGTGGTGAATCAGTAGAGAATCACAGAATCAGTGGTGAATTCTGTCTCTTTCCCTCTCCCCCTTTCTCCCTCTCTCCCCCCACCTCTCTCTATCCTCCTGCTGCATATATAATGTGTTTGATAGCCCCAATATATATACACACTACACTAACAATGTGAAGAAAATGCCCATTTATATTTCATTACTTCATTCTCACAACAAAATCACTACACTTACAGAATCACAACACTTACAGAAGTGGCTTCTTCACAGTAGTAGGCTGGCTGGTTTCTAAAGTAACTGATGACACGTGACAAATGTGTTTACTGATGTTCCCGTAATGGCTCCCCTGCGCGGGCGCGTAATTCCTGCGGGTTCGTTTGACGTGGAATACCATTGTACTCTGTTTATCATTCGCCCGCGCCGTAGACACGTCAGACACATCAAATATGTGACTGTGAGATCGCGCGGCCGCTTGCAGAGATATGTCGCGCGACGCTGCGAAGCCTGGATGCCAAGACATCACACTTCTGACGACTCCTCTTCCCCACATCCAAAGACCAGGCCATAGTGGATTGTATGATATTAGTTCTTTTATCTGTCGAAAATGTGATCGACTTTTTACTGTTTTGCTTTGCGATTGGATGTTTGAATTGCTGTGGAAGTAGCAGTCTATTCTTAAGTATAGACTACTACACTACATAGGCCTCGTCCTCGCGCACTCTGACTCAAAATCAAACTAAACTCAAAACATTTTTGTAACCATTTGTTGAGATAAACAGGCCATTTGGTTAATTAAAATGAGTATTGCAGGTGGGTTTTAATACATTGTGCCTATTAGTTGCTGTCACAAATGTGAGCCTATAAATACCGTCATCTTACATAAGGCCTGTCTATAAAGACTTTATAACGTATAACGATTCATTTTTGCAGCCACAAAAAGCTCCTTTCCACGCGCTTTTCTAATGACGTCTTTCATGATGCGTTTTCGCCATCTAGTGGAAAAAGAAGGTGATGCAGCGCGGTGAACTTTAGATATAACCCAGCTCAGCAGACAAAACGACGTAAATATGTATTTTTCCTTTTTATGATGTACTACCACTCCTGTTCTTTCTCTGATTTGCTCTTCTTCTCTCCTCTTAATGATAGCCAATGTCACTTAACATTTTTAATGTAATTTGTTGTTGCATTTTTCGTCTAGTGATAACCGGTCAGAGTGAAAAAATTGCGAGCGCCCTCTGCTGGGGTTATTGCAAAACTTCAATAGGTTGCACCGATTCAGCTTGAGCTGCATCCAAAACCGCATACTGCCTTCCATACTAAACAGCAGACTATGTCAAAATAGTGACTCTCTACCAGCTGGTGTTACACACCCATCGGATGATTGCCCAGGCTGTTTCTCATTCACTGACAGTATGTACTGATAAAATAGCGGTTTTGTACAAAACACAGTCATAGCATGGAGTATGTGGATTTGGAGTAGCTTAAACAAAACCTTAGTCTTGAACTCGTACTTAATGTCAGTGCTGACTCATCACTGAAAGTCCTTACATTTAGGATTAATCTTGGTCTGGAATTCGTCCCACTCTGTATAAGTGAAATTATCCCATTTAGCGTTTCAAGGGTTTGTGTCTTACGTGTTCTATTGAACTGTTTAGTGGTGAAGGAGATTTATATGCAGTTGGTCTTGTGCACGTACAGCCAACTGCATCCAAATGACTCTCTTATTCCCTTCCCCAAATTCTAGGGTATGGTGTGGTCCTGTGCCCATATTTGAAGTTTGAATTGGTTTCTGGGAACCAACCATTATATCCAGACCTCAACACCAGAGCCTAATTTATCAGTTTCTGCATTTTCATGGCCGAATTCTGCCAGTGTGAGAGTGCACACGGAGCCTGATCTGAGGTCAGTGCAGGCAGCTGGGAAGGATTTGCTTGTGTTGTGGTTTCAGACTGAAGCTAGTTCAGTGAGAACACATGAAATATGGCGTTCTCATCGGCACGGAAACGGGCCTCTCTTGCCTCACACTGGCTGCCTTCCCTAGCCAACTGGGTGCAGGCTTTGTTTTTACAGCTATCGTGATGTGACTTTAAGGAGGCTCATTTTAATTAAGCAGGAAGTTTAATGAAATCTTTTTTGATCCACAAAACAAACAGTGATGATATACAATAGAATTATGGCTGTACAGTCTTTAGAAAAGAACAGAAACATCTGAGGCGTGATCATAACTCATGGAGCGAGAAGGAAAGGGATGTCAGCACAGAACACGAGAGGAGGAGATTACAGAAAAACAGGGTGAGAGAGGAGGAGATCAGAGAAAAGAAAGAAACACCAAAAGTACTGAAAAGTGACATCGTTGCCCCTTCAGTTGTTATTCTTGGTTCTGTAGAAGAAAAACAACAAAGGAAAGATCATGCATGTATGAAGTAGCAGTATAAGGTAGTATGAGGTAGTATTCTCTCCCAAACTATGTAGTGTGTTTTAGTATGTAGCAGTATTCTCTCCCAAACCTATGTAGTGT
>JAOYMR010000016.1:11828666-11839300 GCA_025802075.1 Tenebrosternarchus preto | reverse complement strand
ACTATGTAGTGTGTTTTAGTATGTAGCAGTATTCTCTCCCAAACTATGTAGTGTGTTTTAGTATGTAGCAGTATTCTCTCCCAAACTATGTAGTGTGTTTTAGTATGTAGCAGTATTCTTGGAATGTGTGTTTCTTAAGTATGCAGTTTTCTTTCTCATACTGAAATGTGGCGTTTAAGCATGAATGATGAATGAATGACAGAATTATATGGTGCCTTTCTCAAACTCAAGGACACACACACACAGTGCTACAATTATGTGGTAGAATTTTTCCCATACAGAAATGTGGCGTGTTTCAGGGCAAAATCTGCCACAAAGTTATACTAAAGTAAAACGAAGGGAAAGAGGATGTGAGGTATTAAAGAAAGGAAAGAATCTACTATACCTGCTTAGCCAGCCATGATGTACTTTATAAATGCTGCAGGGAAGGAGAGAAAGAGAGAGAGGGAGAAAGGGGGGGTGAAATGTTTGCACCACATAGCTGTAAGAATGCATTGTATTACTGCTGTGGGTGAAGGTACAGTGCCCTTTTGAACTCAAACTCAAAAAATGCTGAAAAGAAAAAAAAAAGCAATAATGCCTATTAAAGAAATAAGCAAATTTAACTCGCTCTGGAATTTCATTTAATAACATGGAATAAAAGAATATATGTAAATAAAACACATAAAACGTGTAAACAGTGACGCAACAAACGCACGTATTTGTAAGATACTGTTTAACAGTAAGCGGGACTGCAGGAGTGCTCAAACACTCACCCTCGTAGTTAATGCAGCCGTTGGCATCTTCCTGACCCGCCATTAGCTGCTCCACTTCATCCTCTTTCATTTTCTCGCCTGCGACACATTGTGAGAGAGCGCTGAGGTTAAAGACAGCGCCCTAGCGCCCACAGACAGCGGGCAGCCCGCAGTCCGAACTCCTCGTGTCTCTGGTTGGGCGCAGGACAACTGTTCTTTTTTCCCCCTCCATCCGTTTTTTTATCCGCCCTATCAATGAGGGCGTCTCATTTTAGGTTAGACTTGAGGCAAAGGGCTCAGCCTATCGAATTCTAACGTGCTGCATCTCCCATTTGGGATTTTGAAATGGTTTGTACTGGATCGAAGAAACTGAATAATAGATGGAATGTTTCCAGTTATTACCAGATGTTCTATATTTCCTTGTATTAGCCTGCGTGTGCACATGTGGTTAAACTTAAGCATGACTGAGTCTGAGGTTGACAGTTGCAGTCTATGCAGGCTTGTTTCAAAAATAACACACTTTTTTTTTTAGAGAAAGAGGCGAATAGACTGAAGAAAAAATGTGTGTGTGTTTTGTGTTAGGCATTACAGAATAAAGATGTGTAGGGGGCGAGACCTACCCAGGGTGGCGAGGACATGGCGGAGTTCAGCACCCATGACCGTGCCGTTTCCCTCCTTGTCAAATACCCTCAGGCCCTCCACGAAGTCCTCAAAGGTGCCGCGGTTCTTGGCCTTACAGATGTGCTGGTGCATGGGGAGGAACTGGTCGAAGTCCAGCATCTTTACGTTCATATCTGTACAAAACGATTCGAGTCAGACGTGGGTAGGTGAACCACAAGTCTCGAGCCCCGGAGCTCCTACGTGGCGTGAGAGTGCAGAGTCTGTCCCAACAGAAGCACTGCCACGGGGGCCCCAAAACTGGCTCTCAAATAGCTTGTAAGCCATGCTGAGCTCACCTTCAGCTTTGGGTTTGCCAAGGACATACATGACCTCGGCATTGGTGGGGTTCTGGCCCAGGGCCCTGATAACGTCTCCGCACTGCGCGAATGTGATTTTCATCTCGTTAGTTGGTGTCCTGTCGAACAGCTGGAACGCATCCTTGAAATCTGAGAGAGAGAGAGAGAGCGAGAGCGAGAGCGAGCGAGCGAGACAGAAACGGAGAGATGCCGCAGCGTCATTTGACATGCGCACTTTCAAAGATGGTGACCGGGAAATTAGCTTTGCGCATTGAATAAAAATGTTATCGCTTTAATATTCCCTGCCAGTGATAACCTGCTGTTAACTCAGTGGTGTTCCCCTTTATATTTAGAGTAGAAGATGGGTTTTGTGATCATATAATTGTTGTTGCAGTTAAAATTTATTTTAAAAGGCATGGCATTTAGTTAAAGGTGTCGGTTGTGAAAACAGATTAGACTGCAATGATCCATCAGATAATGTCTGTAGAGAAGCAAGCGTTTTGTGGTGAATGTGATTTTTTCCACAAAGAATCAAACACTTACCCTCAATCTGCTCAGGGGTAAATTCAACCTGAAAGAGATAAAATAGATTAAAAAACGAATGAGAGAAAAAAATCCAGTGTACACGTGCACTGATTGCCTCAGATCTCTACAACCGCTTTAATGAGCTCAACACTAGCACCTCGAGTACAAACTGAAAGGCAAAAAAAGGCGTCGAATAGAAATATTTTAGGGCGCTGCGGCCTTGAGTTGCTTGGCTCGCCCGCTCCAACGCTTCCTCACCCCGCATGGCTGTCAGATACTTCACACGCGCTCGTCAGAATTGCCTGGCTCACGTTACACAGTTAATGCAGCTGCTCCTGCACGCCTTTGTCCGAAAGAATGTGCGCGCGACCTTGAGGCACACAGACTCGCCACTATCCGCGCGTGCGGGCAGGGTTACAGCGTGTGGACAGCCACTGAGGTCTTTCTAACACATGATCCTGGAACATTTTAGCTCAATGTAAAGACACCAGAAGAGTTCGGTTTGGAAACGGCTGTGTAATTTTCCCAGACTGGCCTGCAAAGCAGAAAAAAAATTGTGTGGCGAAAATTCTTCTCAGTTATACTAAACCATGCAGCAACATCAAACCGTTTTAAAACTTATATATGTTAAGCGCGTGACTTTAGGAAACGTCTCTTGTTAACGGTTAATGTTACTCATTACAGATTGCTGACATTCACGACCATACGCTGCGTGCGAGCAGTATCTATTGATAGATGTGTAGCTAAAAATGAACATACAGAGGAAAAACTACAGTAAGGTCTCTCAGCACTTTCTCAGCAGTAATGGGTTCCATGACTGGGTGGTCTATCGCGGAGTCGTAATGAAGATCACATTGCTTGCGGCCTGAAGCTCAGCGCGCGGGAGTACGCGTGGCTGCTCCGAACCAGCCCAGAAATTCCTGCACATGGAAACGAAGAAAAAGCGGCGACCACTAAAATATCTTTTGTTGTGACGGCTTTTCTGAAACCCAAGCAATGTGGTCAGCTTACGATGGCTTTCATCGGGAAAACAAAACATTAATTGCTCGGAGAAAATAACGTAGCGCGTGTTTGTAAAGGGATACGCCACACGAAATGATATGGTTTAGAATATCGCTTTCACATGTCTTGTCGGGGCTAAATATATGAAATCTTGAGTTATAATAACATTAAAACTCAGGAAGGGCGCATTACCGAAACCCCTCACAATAACAAAATCATTTTTAGCACAAGATGTGAGCCACTTCGCAAACTCACTGCTCTCCGTGTAGACCTCGGAGCCAACACAACATTTAACCTTACAATAAGAATCAGTGATTTCTTATAAAAACTTTTAAACAGTTTTTACCAGTTTTAACGCAGTTTTAAACAACAATTATCCACGCCTAACAGCCGTTAGTGTATTGTGAAGGTGACCTAACTGAAATTTTAACAGGCCGCGTGCATGATCTACGGTCACATGACAAATGATCGACCTCAGAATAGTTTCAGGATTTTCAGTGACGCCGAAAACAGCGAGCGGAAACAGCACGCCCATTATCTGCTTGAGAAGGTTTTTCCGTTTGTCCCGCAGGAGATGCGACGGGGTAACTAAGGTGCGCGTATCCTCCACCAATCTATAAGGGAGAAAGAAGCGTGTAGCGCTGCTGTAACAGTTTCAATGAGGTTTAAGGTAAATGACATATGTTCTCCTTTACAACATCTCATGAGGAAAATTACTAGCAAAACACTCATTCTTAGAAAGAAAAAACACAGCTATAAAAAAACAACGCATGAATAGATGAATAAAGATCATTCTCTCTCTCTCTCTCTCTCTCTCTCTCTCTCTCTCTCTCTCTCTCTCTCTCTCTCTCTCTCTCTCTCTCTCTCACATCTTCAAGCATACACTGCAGGTGCAGGGTGTTTAAAGCAGTCCCTCAGGGTGTGGTAGGTACCTGCACTTCAGCCGGGTTAAACTCGGGCTCCTTGGGGGGTTCGGGCTCCGGCGGTTTGGGGGCGGGTGCTGGTTTAGGCTCTTCTTTTTTCTTGGCCGGCATGGCGAGGAGTTCGTGGGGGGCAGCAAGCTGAGGATGACTGGCTGGGGCTCGAACTGCTCCGGATGCACATCTCCTCATGCCCCAGGGGGGTCTTTTATCCACACCCTCCCAGGTAGGCCACGCCTCTCCTTGTGTCAGGATGGTGCCCAAACCTATAAGAGGAACGCCTTAAAAGGCTATGTCTCATAGCTTCTATTTGAGACACCACTGTCCTCCCAGAACAAATGGACTGTTTGTTCATATCACCCTGCACAACACAAGCAGGCTAATTTGGGTAGAAAACATGGGCGACAGCCATTGGTCAGCCAGAGGCTGGCAGACAAAGGGAGGATAGAATGGATACAATGTGACACCACTGTGTGCAGCTTAAGACACTGACACCATCTCCCACGTCTGTCCTTAAAGTTCTCCGCACCAGAGATCGATAAGGACAGGATAAATTAGGTGTAAACAAAGCCGTGTCATCTCCACTGCTAAACTGGCCATACTGAGTTTAAACCTTTTACGAGATCGAAACAGTATAAAAAGAAAGAAGCAGAAACACAGTAGCCATGCAGTGCACGTTGTCTGCACTGTAGCTAGAATAGACACATTACTTCTTTGTGGGAGTTGAACAGTATTAAGCTGACCTACAGTTGCTGGCAGGGCTGCGGGGCGAATCGAGACTGTCGTTTAATAGATGTGGTACAGATGCAGTAGAGGGTGTGTGTCTACCAAATACGGTGAGGCTTTACTGGCCACAAGAAAAATGCTGACTAATACTTACATTCCTGTCTGGCCTGGATATTTTGTCCATTACTGACTTTGCATGATCACTTCCTGCAACAGGTGGTGCTAGGTTATTTTTTGCAAAAATCAACTCCCTCTCTCTCTCTCTGTCCACAACCTCTTAAAAAGACTCAAGCAGAGGCCACGGATGTGGGGATCAGTCAGCACCACCTGTGGGTGTTTGAGCTGATTAATCAGCTATTTTTAGACTTGGTTTGGAGCTGTTGTTTAAGCCACGCCCACACATCTTTTAACTGTTCTGCGATTTGTGTCCCTCTACTAGTGTGCGTCCTGATGGCACTCGTGTGATAATGGACTCCTGCAATGAAGCCTCAGAAAGTGGCTTTGTTTTTGTTTTTTTCTTTTTTTTCTTCTGTTCCTTGGCACCCTATAACATTTCAGACCATATTACAACGCCAGTGTTTGCTTCTCATAGCAGTAACTCGGGGACAAAGCAAGGATTCTGGAAAATGCCCAGTGCAAACTGCACTTACTGGAATTTTCTGAGAAGAAGCTGTGATCTTAAAGCATGTGAAATATCCGTCCTGTGATCTTGAAGCATGTGAAATATCTGTCCTGGGGCCCCTGTTTTTCTCCTCTATCATCCACAGGGGCTCAGTGTAAATGTTGTGTAAACACCAGGCAGGTGTGGATGCCTGACTAACCAGCCTAATTGTGTCCTAATGCAGTGAATAAGCCTTGGTTGGTCTATGACAGCACATCATACGCTGGTCTACGACTGCACATCACATTCAGGGCTACAGCAGTGCATCACACGCAGGTCTATGACAGCACATCACATTCAGGGCTACAGCTGCGTATCACATGTTCGTGGCTGTCCCCTGGTGACAAAATAAATTCTGTAGTCAGTCTAAACTGTTAGTCTGCAGGCCTGTCTAACGATCAGCTTCACAAAACACAAAGAAAAAGACGAATTAGAACAATATCCTCAGAAAGCTCTACCTTGTGCGCTGAAATAATTTACATGCATTTCATGTATTCATGTTTCCCTGGAGATATGTTAATGATCACCAATCATGCAAGAGCTCCACTTAGTGCTAGCTTACATGTTCTTGTCACGACTGTTGTTGTGTATTATGTGAAAGGTTCAGGTCAGATATTCAGAGTGTTGAAGTGAAGGAGATATTTAATCCTCACGAATGATGAATTAGTAAAGTTGGAAATCCCAAAGCTGGCACTCTGCATACATGTGAATTAAAAGACATTTACTCATCTTGAAGCTGAGGGATCAACGCTGAGTTGGTAGAGCAACACCAAGGGTCATGGGTTCGTTTCCCTGGGAGCACGTGAACAGATAATTAAATGTAAATTGCTCTGGTCTGCTAAATAGCAGATAAATGACTGAAAGCCAGAGAGGTCAGGGAGGGTAAAAATGTTATTATTGATATTATAAATGTAAAACATTACAAAAATGATGGTAAACAAACACAATGGCAAAGAAAAACTTGCACATAGAAAATAGTGTGTGTGTGTGTGTGGACACATTGGATTGGCTGCAAATACGTGGCATGGAGCACGGGCCCTCAGCCTGCAGGACCTGCCTGGGTGAGAGCTATTCCCATCTCTGCCTGTAGTGTGGCTGGTATGTAGAGCAGGGCTGGGCATTGAGATTTACAGGACCAATTGTTGTTTGGCCTCCTTTGAAGCGACCTTCAGTTCTAAATGCAGCTCTAACACTGGAGCTCACTAAACAATTTGGGCAGGCGGCTGCAGAGAGCGCCTGCGTGGATACAGCAGGGTTAGGTCAGAGGAAAACACCAGCAAATATCAGAAGATCTTTCATCCGAAGCCACGAAGATGTGGACAGTACACAGACTGTAGGTGTGATATCTGAGAAACAGAGGGACGGACTCATTTAACAGCTACAAGGCTTTTGTGAAAACATTTGGTTTGAATTCTGGTTTTTGCTCTGTGCAGCTTGAACAGTCGTAATGTCGAATCACTACTGAGGTTTTATTAAAATGGAAAAGTACCATGAAACCCATCATATGTTTTACTGCAGCCTTAAAGCCTAATACCATGGTATTATTTTAAATATTGCAAACAGTAGTAGTGTAAACAGTAGTAGTGTAGACAAGGCTCCAGTGCTTTATCAGTTCTTGCCTTTAAAGCTGAAAGATTGTGAAATATCACACAAGTGGACAGTAGCCCCCTCCCAGCAACGAATGTGACGTAAAATGAAAAATGCAAAGATCAATAGTTGGTCATAAAACTGTGTGAATATGTTTAGATGACTCTGGCTTTAATAGATCTTGGCCAGTTACTTTGTCAACTAGCGGTCACACAGATTACACTGAAACAAAGGATAATTATCTAGAAAATGGACAAATACCAGGGTGTCTGAACCTTATCTTCAGTAAGAATTGACATCTTTTTTCTTTGTTTTACTTAAAAAAAAAAAACAAAGTCAAATTTTCATTGTTTTTACAAAGGTAATACAGTTACATCACCTTTATAGATATTGTTTGAAAGAATGATGTCCATGTTTCTCAATATAGAAGTATATATATGGTGCATATACACTCTATTGTGCATAGAGGTAAGACATATCCCCTTTCCATTATTATTTTAGACACTGTGGCAGGAGAACTACAGGAAATAACAGATAAATTAATGTTTTTTTATTGTGACTTTCAGACAAGGTCTCGTAAAACGTCTCTAACCACCATCCAGACTATACAAGGAAGACTATGAGTTATGTTCTGTGTTCTGTGTTCTTTGAGTTATCTTCTGTGTTCTTTGAGTTATGTTCTACATTACTGCTGTGTACTTTTTCTAACATGAATTCTGATTAATGTTAGGTCTTCAGTACTAGAATCAAGATACATGAATCGCATTTGTAAAAAATTGCAGTTGTTATGGCAGAAGTCATTACGTGTTTCACTCTAGACAGCCTCTTACTCGCGTTTATAGCTCACGTTATTCACCCGTCTGCCCTTAAAATGTACCTCCCTTAAAACATGACTCCCTTAAAACATACCTCCCATGCAGCCTGAGAAGGAAACAAGATTGGCTCTGGATTATTGAGGCAAGACACATAAAGTGCTATGACACTGTGTGCATGGGTCCAGACTGTGTTGAGCCCAGACTACTTTGCAGTTCATTTTGATCAGATTAGTATCCACCCTGGAGACTTTCTTTTGCAGTCTTATTCATGGCCATGACCTTAATAACAGTAGTTAATAACATGGACTTTAATAACAGTAGTTGCTGTCTGCAGCACGTGTTAATTTAGGCGAGGAAGATTTTGGTTTTTAATCCTCTTCTTAATTAGCTCGCGTTCCCTTTACAATTATCACAGCCTAAGAATTGTTTCCTCAGCTTGAGCATAAAATGTACCAATCCAACTCAGACAATTTGTTGTTAGGAGTTGATGTAAGAATGTGAGAACTCAGCCATTTATTTGCTTTTAGATTGCTGCATTCAGCTGAATTTGTTTGGCTGTATTTTTAGGAATACTGGTAATGAAAGATGATTACAATAATCAATTATAGTAATCAATCCTGCTAGAAATAAATGCCAAGAGTAAATGCTAGTTCTGCGTTCTAAGGTCTGTCTAAGAGTTGCATTATGACTGATGGAGCCAAAGGTGGAGATCAAGTATTCAGACCAGTATTTAAACGAATGTCATTAAGAACCTTTATAAAAGCCCTCAGAGTGCCATGGTTGGACTGAATTCCTCACTGAAACTCATCAAAATAGCAATTTAAAGATTCAGTTGAAAATTCAGTTGTTTTTAATAATATTGTTGATTATTCTGGAGAGGCATGATTATTGCACTCTGCATGTTTGCGTTTAGTAACTTATATTTGACTGAAACTTATATTTGTAGATTTCATTGTGAATTTGAAGTCTGTTTTTAGGCCACCTGTGTTCTACGTTTCTGGATTCCCTTTTTTGAGTCAAAGTGGCTCACTGGTTAACACACTTACACCTAATAATCTGACAGCTATCAGTTCAAGCTTCACCTCTGCCAAGTTGTCCCTGTTGGGCCTCGAGTTACTCAAGATCTATCCAGTCATAACTGTAAGTTGCTTTGGATGAAAGTGTCAGCCAAATGCCATACAATGGGAAAAAAAGCTTTCTCTGTGATGCTTACAAGTAATGTTTTAACTTAATTTCAGTCACAACACTGATCACTTTTTCAGTTTGTTATCCAGTGAAGAATTAACTGACCCAGACAAGCCGTAGGTGATGATCCATGACTCTTTTCTTCACAACAAACACAACTAGTCTTCATGTCTAGTGATACTCATATATCAAAGAAAATATAGTTGTGGTTTGAAGGAGCTACCTCCTTGATGGTCGAGATTTTTTGAGGTGACCAAGGTGTGTGAGTATGTTGGTCCAGCTATAAAAATCAAAAAGGTCCAAAATGCTCCAGAGTTCCTGGGTATTACTGCCCTTGATGTCAGTGTTTATGTTAAAATCGCCAGCAGTGACGATAGTGAGATAGAGCAGCTTTGCTGTTAGCTTTCCTGTTAACATTTACAGATTTGTAAAGTTTTAGTTTGGTGGAGCTAATTCAATTAACACAATGGATGGTAATATTACCATAGTAACGGGGACCTGACAGATATCAGGAAGCACCTGTAACATGGGGAGGACTATATAGGTATTAGACGTGACAGGTGTTAAATATGACAGACATACAGGTATTAAATATGACATGGAACTGCTGGTATTAGACATGCTGGTATTAAAAATTCCTAATCATGGTGTTCTGTCTTCACTGTGAGTAGATGAGGGTTAGCAGGAGCTGTTCTCTAAACGTACAGCTCTACACTATGGGCTAACCGACAGTCAATCAGTCTGTATTCTGTCAATGCAGGGTGGAGGTGTGTGGAGTTGAGGAAGCAGACGTTGAGAACATGCATGTTTGCCAGGTGCAGCTGCTCTGGTCTGCTTCTGTTATCCTCACCAACATGTACAACAATCCACTCCACTGCTGTGTGACTCTTCAAAGATTTTGATTCTGTTCGGAAAATATCGTTGGCATCAAACTGACTTGGTGATTTTTGACACTGCGGATGATCTCATGATTCCATGATCTCTCCACGCTCCCATGATGCTGATGTGCTGTGCCAAGGAGTGATGTGTGAGGTCATTATCAGACTGTGTAAGTGCTCTCCTCACAGCCAGGGCAGTCCAGACCTGCCACTAGACTGGTGATTTATGAGGTCAGTAACAGCTGTACTGGGCAACACTGCTCCATACTTTCCATACTCTGTGCACTGTGATGTTTTTTTTTACCTGTAAATATAGAAATATAGAAATCTAAACACTGGCTTTACTGTTTTAACATGCTGCTACTTTTATTGTGTGCTAAACAGAGAACCACTGCTCCTCAAACATAATTCTAAACAGAACCACTGCTCCTCAAACATCATTCTAAACAGAACCACTGCTCCTCAAACATCATTCTAAACAGAACCACTGCTCCTCAAACATCATTCTAAACAGCGAACCACTGCTCCTCAAACATCATTCTAAACAGAGAACCACTGCTCCTCAAATATCATTCTAAACAGAGAACAACTGCTCCTCAAACATCATTCTAAACAGAGAACAACTGCTCCTCAAACATCATTCTA
>JAOYMR010000016.1:11809628-11820386 GCA_025802075.1 Tenebrosternarchus preto | reverse complement strand
TATATATAATATTGTGCACTGGAAGTACGAGAGGCTGCGGTTTACTCGACGTGGACCTGAGAAATTTCCATAGCAGTGAAGAAGGGAAGCAAACATGAAAGCGTTGAAAGGCTTATTTCATAAACTAATGAAAATTTGAATGTAAATGTTCCTCAGCATTGTATTTACATAATTTTATTGGTCACATTGCATGGTGTCGTCGCGGACCGCTAAGAACTACACTTTTTGCCAACATAAAGCGAGTCCTGAATACGCGGCTTGTGCGAAAGGGGCGGACAGACGTGCCGTTTTGGGTCGTGGTTTAATCAAACGCAAGACACTCCAAGCCAATGAAAAGCCCTCACGCTTCTCTCTGGTATACGCCTCTTTCCATTCGCCACTTGAAGATGTACATACCCAGAGGTGGTGCTACGGCCGCAGAGGTCCAGCATCTGGAGCGGTTTTGTAAATAAGGAGTCCTTCAAACTTCCAGAATTACTTTGAAACGACACCACACCTTGACGTTTGACGTTTTCGTGTAGCGACAGTGACTTTACGTGGTTTAGTTAAGAGTAAGCTTTTAACACGGAGTTAAACATAGCCAGGTTTGTTTGAAATTGTAGCGCTGGTCGTCGGATTTCCACGTCTGCGTCCGCACTAAAGCGCAGGGCAGCTGTAGGCTGTGCTGAGTCGATACATAATCTTCAGGGGCACCACGAGGTGACGCTTCCCATTTATTTGGCAAGTTCCCACTGAAACTCATTCACGCTAAATTTCTGATGTGTGTTCATCTTAATTAGTTTTCCCGAGATGGTTTGCGTCTTAGAAAGTGACATTTGCTGAGACGCGACAGCCAGTTTAAATATGACTAGAGCTGGCGTGACGGGATTTAAACGAATTTCCGACACTTCAGATTACAGTTTGTCATAATGCTGTTTAGATCCCACAAAAGGCTTGACAGTTAGAACATAGTATTTAAGACGATGCAGGTTTTGAAAGATTCGACATTTAGACCATAGAAACTGAAAGGTTTGCGTGGTGTAAAAGTAACACAGGCATATTGTTCCATATGTGCAGTGTAAGCTGTCACTTCACCGTTTGATCTGCTATGAAAGAGAAAATTGTGGGGTAAAGCGTAAGGGACGCCGCTTTATTATGCCGGGGTTTTTTTTACGTTGGTCTGAGGGGAAATTTAAAAGACCTAAAAATAAAGTCCTGGTTTCTACTCCACAAAGAATCATTTGAACTTCCTACCGCAGAAGCAGAAGAACGTAAATAGTTCTGACATGTGGATGTAATTTCAGAAAAAAAGCGGATAGAGGCAAAGAAATAAAGCGCGTGAGAGAGAGTGTGCGCTCTTTGAATGCAGCACACCCATTTGTGACAGCGAGAAGCCAGCACGTTATATTTATGATTTCACAAGTCACTACCAACGATGTCATTGGAAGGCCGACGGACGGAAAATGACGGCTGCTTTGGCAAAGCTTAACCAGATCTGAACCTCGGTGAAATCCAATTTAAGCTACCGTCAATTTGTGCAAAGTTTCTTCCTTAAACGTGTGCTGGTTCCGGAGCGTCTACGTCGGGATGGGATCAACCATGGTGTTCCACAGTATGGGAATTCTCCTCTTCGGCTCCGTGCTAAGTTTGTTATACGGTCTGGTAAGTTGGTGCTGTTTTGTAACTTTGACTAAGCGCTAAGTTATCAATTATTGCGTTTGTTGCGCATCCACGCGCCAAACCGGCTCTGTTGTGTTATTCCCATCCGTTCCTTAAGTCACTCTGCGGTGTAATTACAGCGTTGCTGCAGCTGTCTTTAACGGCACATCTAAGAAATGTATTACCGAGCTGAAACATACTCGTCTGATGTCGTATTTTCCACTACAGAAGCCTATTGGGGATTTAAGATGCTCTCACGGTGTTTTATTTCTCTTTCCTGGCTCCTTCAGTAGCGCAGTCTGCAAAGCAAACACAAACCGCTAACGGTGTAATCTTATTAACCAGAATTCTTCTCAAACTGAGAAATATAAACTTTGCCATATGGCGCATTTTTACCGTGGGAGAACTGTGATGGAACACAAAGTGAATTCAGGACCAGGACTGCTCGTGCGCTCCTTTCTGGGTTGCGCTGGAGGAAAGGACGAAGAGTTAAATGACAGCCGTTTAACGTAGTCAGAGATCGGTTAATATAGTGTTTACAGACATGTCATTGAATCGTTACGAGTCATCATATTCAGAATTTAACAATCCCAAAGCGTAATTAGGGGCTGTGTAACACAGTTGAGAACACATTGTTATTCATTGTTTCTGTTGCAGTGCGAAGCACAAATGTGATTAGCGATTTAGGAGAGATCACCTGCACGTGCATGACCCCGTGTGTAGATGCCACACACGTCGGAAAGCGGGACAGTCGGCTTCTTTTTAAAAGATTACTTTAATAATACTTTTAAAAATCCTTATTTAATCATAAAAATTCTGTGTAATTTTTGATAGAGTGCACCCTAGTTGTTTTGATTTCAACACATCACCCTCATAAATGACACTCTCTGACATATGGAACAGGGAGATTATCTGGAATACACAGGTGTGCGTATATGTCCGCGTGCAGAGTGGAAAGGCCGTATGAACAATAGGAAAAAAACTGGTGACTGCGTCTGTTATTTCCTGATATGTCAGTAGCAGACCTACTGGTGAAGTTCATCAGACGTACTGGTGAAGTTAATCAGACCTACTGGTCTCAGAGAGGTGTGAATGTTGCTGCTTTATCCTTGCAGGAGGGGGCATTATACACTTGATTCTAGAACTCCCGGTGTTGCAATAGAATCTGATTGTGGGATATTTGGTAGAAAAGAGGAAATTCCAAATTTCAAAGTGATGTGACGTTCTGTTGAATACAATGGGCAAGAACTGACTTAAACCTTGTGAAGTGTCCACAAAACACACACAAAAATACATACAACACATAACTGTTATGTTTCTGTTAAGTCAAAGATTCACTCTGGTGGTTTATTCACAGCACCTGTGCTCACTCTTTAGGGAGCTGATGCAGGACTTTCCTGCCACTGCAGTCACTGGTGTGTCCAGTTGTGTCCAGGGCACAAGCGTGTCCCGTGTCCAGGGCGCAGGCGTGTCCCGTGTACAGGCGTGTCCCGTGTCCAGGACGCAGGCGTGCTGTGGTTCACTCTCTGAGACAGTCAGCACAGAGCTCTGACAGGACAGTGCGAGATCAACCACTGGTACTGAACGAAGAGACGTGCTATGGTAGTACTGAACAGAGAGACGTGCTATGGTGGTACTGAACAGAGAGAGGTACGATGGTGGTACTGAACAGAGAGACGTGCTATGGTGGTACTGAACAGTGAGATGTGCGATGGTGGTGTGAACGTGTAAGATGTGCAGCTCTCTGTATGAAGGGAGAGTGTGCAAGGAGCGTGTCTCCTGCAGCTGGAATATTGATTCATAGTCTCCTAACACTGAGCCATGCCCCGCCCCCTGATCTCGGACACATCATGCCCTGCCCCCTTATCTCGGACACATCAAACTGAGTGCTGCTCTTTTCAGCCTTTCTTCCCAGATGAAGAACAGTGTTTTGGACGCAACTGCAGTGAGTGACCGCGTAATGACATGTTAGTACCCAGCATGCACTGGGACTCGCAGTCTGCAGTGTTCCTGTGTTTATTCGGTGGAATCAGTGTTCAGGAGCCTCAGTGTGCAGATAATTCCGTCCGCATGACTGTAATGAGCTGCATGCTTCCTGTTGTCTTTTGCAAAACAGACAGGGCTGTGTGCATGTGTGTGTGTGTGTGTGTATGTGCGCACATGACTGTATATGTGTGTGCATCCCTACATGTGTGTGTGTGTGTGCATATGTGTGTGTCTGTGAGTGCATCTGAGTGTGTGTGTCTCTATCCATTAGTGAGTGTGTGTGTGTCTGTGTGTAAAAGTGTTACAGGAGACAAATACAGAGAAACCTCTCAGTCTGTATGAGGTGCACTGAGATTAAGCCCCAGCCGCTGGTCTTTAGCCCACACCCACACACTCCTGCTGAGAGCTGATTGGGTGCTGGGCTAATGGCTGTAGTAGTTAAGATGGCACTTTGATTGGTCAGATACCAGTTAGTCACTGTTGTACAGCTGCAACCTGTTCATGCTTTACTGTGTTACTCTATTAATCCATTCTGTTCATTAATATGTGTTATTAATGACTCTATTAATTAAACAAACTTAGTAAATAGTAACAGTATAATAGTGAGACAGCTGTATCACATCCTACTGAAATTGTTCTCTGGATTCTGAAAACTGAATTCACCCACTTTTCTTTATACCATAATTATGTGGTTTATTTAGCAACAGAGGTCATGGTGCAGAGCTGTGTTTCCCATTTTCCCAACCGTTTCATAGCATTTCCTCTCTCTCTGTCTCGCTCACAGACACACACACACACACACACACACACACACACACAGAAAACAATACTGTGAACCATTGTGTAATTCTTTACACGATCTGGGCTGTGAGCTTTCTCACTGCTAACCTGCTGTACATAGAGGCTTATGAGGTTGCCGGGGCTCTTGTTACCATGCCGACCGGGAGGAGTGTAGGTGACATCAGCCAGTCTGACGCTGCGTGACCTGTGCCAAACAGGTCTGGGTGCAGCTGGGTGGGGCTGGGCGGGGCTGGGTGCAGCTGGGCGGGGCTGGGCGTTCCACCTCTGCAGACATGATCTCACAAGTTTGCAGAAATACATCAATACATTATTTAAACAAAATAAAATGACCTTTATGATTTTATGAAGATTTAAATGAAAACATAGAATTTGAAATGACCCCAAAAGCAACAGTGCAACTCTGATGTGTTTCTCCTCATCTTGACAAAGTTCAAAGAGAATGCAGAACACCGCACTGGTAGACTGGTACACTACAGATCTAAGAACCACCTCATATGAAGATGTGAAGAAACATCTAATATAAGGTTATGAAGATCCACCTCATATGAGGTTGTGAAGAACCACCTCATATGAGGTTGTGAAGAACCACCTCATATGAGGTTGTGAAGAACCACCTCATATGAGGTTGTGAAAATCCACCTCATATGAGGTTGTGAAGATCCACCTCATATGAGGTTGTGAAAATCCACCTCATATGAGGTTGTGAAGAACCACCTCATATGAGGTTGCTCTCTTATGAAGGGAGACTTTCTGCAAACTTATTCCAATCTAACTTCACTTTATCATTATATCCTGGAAGGCTGTCCACCTGCTGGGCATTTTGGCTGTATTTTCTCAAACTCTTCATAGATTTGTGAATGAATATTCATTGTGACAGTAATCTCCATGAAATACACATTACTATATAAGTGAGTCTGTTAGTGCTTTGTAATGGTAGTTTGTCTAAACCACGCCAGTCCTGCCATCAGTAGGCAGAGAAGGAAGCTGATACTGATGTACTGCTTAATGTGTGTTCACACATGGAGTCTTTGAGCAATCACCTCCTAAACTCACCTTAAGCTCACTGAATGCTCCACTGGAGAGAGGTGGAAATAAACTTCAATGACTCAAACTCGTTGGGAGACGACTCGTCACGGTCCACACGGGCTTCTCTCTGCTCTCTATGACTTTGAGTATCATGTATAGTGTAGTTACTCTTTTTAATTTATTAATGCCTCATAAAATATTTTAATGTTTAGAAGTTCATAATAATATAAACAGTACATCAATACTTCATTCTTTTTTTCCTCAAAAGATAATGCACAATCCATATAATCCATATAATCCATGTAAATTTAATCCGTAAGAACAGCCATCTCTGTTTGAGTTTAATCTGTAAGAATAGGCATCTTTATCTGAGTTTAATCTGTAAGAACAGCCATCTGTATCTGAGTTTAATCTGTAAGAATAGGCATCTTTATCTGAGTTTAATCTATAAGAATAGCCATCTGTATCTGAGTTTAATCTGTAAGAAGTTATGCAAGTAGACTGAGCATGAATGGTATGCACTGGGGCTGTGAGAGTGGAGGAGGTTCTGCACTGGTGAGCACAAGTTACACTAAAATTACACACAAGTTACTAACTGAACCAAGTTCTTTGAGATGTGCACATGGTGGCTGCTGGCGGTGCAAGTGTGGTGTGTCTGAAATGAGGCCCCGCCTCTCCTACCTGTTCTTCTCCTATTGTTACCATGACATCTCTGACCCTCAGCAAGTGTGTCTACTGATTGGCCCTTCCATTTGAATGTCTATTTCTAGAAACAAATTGTCATAATTACAATCAGTCTTTCAGTCTTTTGTCTAAGCTTTTTTCCTTTGCAGAAACCTGAGAAAACAAACAAGGCACCAATGATAATGTTGTTTACTGCACTATGTGGCTCCAGTTGCATCAAGTCCCCAGCATTCAGCAGGAAACTGCCAGGCACACAATGGTGGTCCAGGTTCACGTGAACAGACAGGCCTGCAGCCAACTGGTTGTGCGGAATAGCGGGAGTTTTCATAGATGATGTTACAACGTATGATGAGCTAAACAACACAGCATGTGAACATGCACTGTATCTACAGTCCTGTTTAACACACACCGTCTCTACAGCTCTGTTTAACACACACCGTCTCTACAGCTCTGTTTAACACACACCATCTCTACAGCTCTGTTTAACACACACCGTCTCTACAGCTCTGTTTAACACACACTCTATCTACGGTCCTGTTTAACACACTCTATCTACGGTCCTGTTTAATACACATCATCTTCTGTTTTTTGAATCAGGTCTTTCTGCCGTGATGTAGCATGAGAAACAAATCCCCGAGTCTGAGTCTGTGAGTCTGAGTTTGTGAGTCTGAGTTTGTGACTTTGTGCTCATAAGGGTCTAGAAATGGAAAGAAAAAAGATAACAAGAAAAAACACTAGAAGAAGCAGCTAAATGTTCAAAAATGTTTTAAAAAAACAGTTCAATATTCACATTTAAACTAGCAGTTCAGTTGTCACATTTAAAGCTTCTGCAACTGTGCATCACCCTGACCTTTAGCGCAGCCACACACACACACACACACACACACACACCATCCTCATCAAGAACAAGGGACAGTGGGCTGGAAAAATACAGTGGAAGGTGTGAAAACAGGAGCCCTGTCTCTCTCTCTCACACACACACACACACACACACATGCACACACACACACCCAACCATAGATACACATGCATACACACATACACACAAGCACAGTGCATGACAGAAAGGTGACTTGGGCTCGTGTCACGTTCAGGTCTGATTCAGAATTTAGAAACATTTCAAATGCAATGCAGGTGGCAGGCAGCACAGTGTATTAACACATTACCCTGTTAACACACAGCACAGTGTATTAACACGTTACCCTGTTAACACACAGCACAGTGTATTAACACATTACCCTGTTAACACACAGCACAGTGTATTAACACGTTACCCTGTTAACACACTGCACAGTGTATTAACACGTTTCCCTATTTAAGTGAACATAAACAACAACATCAACAACACGACTGGACTGGATTCTGGTGACACGTTGGGTTTAGGCTGTACGTGATGCTGTTGGTGGGAGACAAACAATCTGAGGTCTGAACTGGATGTAAATCCAGTCTGTATAGAGGACAGCAGTAATCTGAAAGCCAGCCCTGAGTTTAGGGTTGACCAGTTTACTGTTTACCAGTTAAGTGTGTATCACCTGAGTGCGTATAAGTGTAGCAAATTCAAGTGTATATAAGTGTGTAGCAGTTACGTATGTATCAGTAGAGTGTTTCCCATTTGAATGTGTGTGAGTGTATTTGAGTGTGTCCAGTTGAGTGTATGAGTGTACCAATTTGCTGAGTTTGCTGAGTTTCTAAGCTTTAGTTCATTCTTTATTTTTGTTCTTATTGCTGAAGCCAATGTTGGTTTGTCTAGATTTAGCACGTTGGTTTGTCTCCAGATTTAGTACTTTGGTTTGTGTCTAGATTTAGTATGTTGGTTTGTCTGAATTTCGTCTCTTCTACAGCAGCATGGTTGATCGGTTTTCTGATGCAGTGTTGTTTTTTTCTGTTATGAGCAGTCAGTTTGCTGGTAACTAGCAAATTCCTGGTTTTGACTTTGGTCTGTTTGATGTTCTTTCTTTAAATAAACTGAACCTACACATATATTCAACCTCAGTCACACTGAGGTTATGACTTATTCGCAGTAACTAAAGCACATTATGAAAAACTGAACAGAAACAGGTACAAATTAAAATACAAAACCTACAGTGCATGTGTACAACAAACCCCGCTAGACTGGAGGTGGAGTGGTGTTGTTCTCCACTAGCCATGGCGCTTCAACCGGACCCAGGACTCCTCTCCCGTGTGCTCGGGGGGCCTGGCTGCTCTGAGTCTGCAGGTTAACCAGCACGGCGAGGCTGTACAACAGCAGTGTTTAACTCAGGAAAAAGCTGTTTACTTGACTTCCCTTGACCTTTGGAAGAATGTTTTTTCTTGTTGACTTTTTTCCACTGGAAGAATGTTGGCGTGTGGGTAACTCAATGCCACTTTTACATCTGAGCTAAACAAGCAACACGGCGAACAGCTATACCTCAACACGGCGAACAGCTATACCTCAACACGGCGAACAGCTATACCTCAACACGGCGAACAGCTATATCTCAACAAGCTATTTACTTATTTTTAATTGTATTTGTTTATTGTTTTATATATTGTTTGGCACAACTTCTTATTACAGATTTGTTTGTAGTGTCGAATGCAACCTGAACTCTAATTAGCTCAACTACAATTATTAGTAATATGTGAAATCTGCTTTAGGTTTTCATATTATTTTCCTTTGTAAACTAATAGATTTATAGATTAATAGATTTATAGATTAATAGATTTAAAGTTTAGTAGATTTCCTGAATAATAGAGTTTATAATATTACAAATATATATATAATATTATTAAACTTAGTGACAACTCACTGGACACAACACACACATACACACAGCCAAAAATCTATAGAAACCTTTTAGAATCGTGGCCCAGCACAGTCCAGTGAGCTCTGGAGAGCTGCCGATGTGGAGCCAGACATGTCTGATGGGGACATGGTGCTGACAGACGTCTGCAGGACAGTATTGCTAGAAACAGCACAGCACACATTTCACAGGGACAGGACAAGACCTGAATACGAGTGACAGTTACAGAAATGGCACATCATGTTGTCTCATGTATCAGATGTCGAGTTTTCTTCCTGTTTTCAGGCTGGTCCTCGAAAAAATAGAGTCAAATGATATTTAAAGTAGCATGGCTAAAGATTCATGTTTTTTAGTGATCTAATTTATCAGTTGTGATCATTTGTTCTTGTGGTTGTGTGGTTGTGTGTGTGTGTGTGTGTGTGTGTATGCCATCATGGAATAGTCTCACATCTATTGTGGACTTTAGTCTCTTACACTACATTAAAATCCCAGAGAGGAATTTCACTGAGAGGAGAAGTGTCTTAGAAGCCTTGACCAAAGGCCATTAAAATTCATACAACAATGAGTTATGCATTCATACGACAAACCTCATCTATTTGTTCATTCATATATAAAACTAGATATCTGGCCACATGTTTCTGGATGCCTGCATGTTTCTGAGGAGCTGTGTCTTTCTGGACATTTGTGGGGACAGACATTTGTATATTTTGTGGGGACCTGAGCTGGGTCAGGACTGGTCTCTCCCATGTCTCTCCCCTGCGTGTCTCCCTCTCCTCTCAGTCTTGCAGACCCAGAGCTATGGGCAGCTCCACATTCCCCAGGCCTCCTCCTGACGCACTCGCACTGACGTGTGAAAGTTCTCAGCACCTTCTGGCCCTTCTGCTGATGTGCTCTTGGCAGCCTGTGAGCAGTTACACCTCAGTCTCCTCTCTCAGGATGGGTCCTGCAAGTTCAGGAAACTGCAGCTCTCTGGAGTTCAACATTAAGGAAGTTAACCTTTCTTTCCTGTAGCTAAATGATTTTGGGTAAAAATAAAACAGTGCAGTTTCCCATGTATTATAAAGACAGACAGACAGATACTTTATTGATCCCAAAGGGAAATTTATGAAAGTACTCCAATACCCCACATACTTGAAGCAAACATATCCATAGGGTATAATATGATGCACACCAGACGTGTGTTCTACTAAAAAGTCTAATAAAAACGTGGTAAAAAAACGCACTTCTCTGACGAAGCTCCTGGGAAGGCTGCCCGCTTGCATCGGCACCAGAAGCTAGGAAAGTTAAATGATTATTTTATTAGTTCTTCAGAATTTCAGTTTTACTGTTTTTTGCTTTTCTGATGTTTGAAGATAGTATATTGTGTTGAATTCTGCAGATTCTGCAGTTGTTGCTTCATAGACACCTTCAGTATAGTGTATTTCTAGAGTGTATTTCTTCATCGACAGTGTTAAGAGGGCATTAAGTCTTTGTGTTAAAGTGATAATGATATTCTGATAGTGCCACCTGCAGTGCTGGAGTGGACTTACAGGTGACAGCCGGATTGAAACCATGTGGAATATGTGACTGCGGTCTGTGTGTCTGTGAGATTGAGACTTGCGTGAGTGTGACTGCGGTCTCTGTGTGTGTGTGTGAGATTGAGAACTGTGTGTCATGAGTGTGTGTTTGTTCACTGTATGTACCTGTGCTGTTGATGCATGAATGTGTTTGCTGTGTGAGCGTGTGTTTGAGTACTGTGTGAGTGTGTGTTTGAGCACAGTGTTTGCTGTGTGAGCATGTTTGAGTACTGTATGAGTGTGTGAGTGTGTTTGAACACTGTGATTGTGTGAGTGTGTGTTTGAGC
>JAOYMR010000016.1:11745526-11760075 GCA_025802075.1 Tenebrosternarchus preto | reverse complement strand
CAGTGGAAACTACAACTCATTTCTAGCCTATTTTGCAGGGTGTGTGCATGCTCTGTGTGTGTGTGTGTGTGTGTGTGGGCGGGGTGTTGGGGGGGGTGTAACTATAAGAAAAAAGGTTAAAAGCTATAAAAGAGCAGAACAAAGAGCAGGATTTGAGACTGAAGAACAAATGAATTCTCCTCATGGTGAACTGCTAGAATGAGTGAGAGTGCACCGTCTGTTCACTCTGTGAGAGTCCACCATGTGTTCACTCTGTGAGAGTGCACCGCATGTTCACATTTTGCAGACTAAGTTGTTGAAAATCCACTTTTGTACGTTTACTCTGAGTGCACAATCTGCATGTCATATTCCGCTTGTGTGTTTCTTTAGTAAACACACCACTTATTGTGCATGTTGTAGTTACACCTGTCATTCAGATATTTGATCCTCTTAAGACTCAACAAACCATAAGATGCCCCCTGCCCACTTCTGGGTTCTTTCACCCCGTGTCAGGACCTTTTCACCCCGTGTCAGGACCTTTTCACCCCGTGTCAGGACTTTGTCGTATACATGTGTGTAATAACAATTTCCATAGTCCTAAACCTGATCCTCACCTTTGCTCTTTCAGATAAAAAAATAAACAGCTTTTATTTTTTTAAAAAAGCTGTCCTGAAAGTGCAGTATAGTACATACACACAGATTCACACCTGCACAGACACGTGCACACACACCTGCACAGACACGTGCACACACCTGACCTCCCTGTCTTTGAAATTCTAGAAAAGTGCTTGACAGTGAAGAAAGTGAGCATCAGAAAGTCCACACCCTACCTGCTCGTCTGTGTGGTGATGTTGTGCGATACTTATGTAAACAAGGTCTAATGGGAACTGGGTGAAGGCTGGAAAAGCTGACTGACATGTTTCACCAGCTCTCGTGCTGGTGTGCTCTGAACCATGTGTTGAAAGGTCTCCACTGAAGCACCACTGGGTCAAGCTCTTAACCATCCTTGCTTACCTTAAGCACACTGCACACTTCACACCACACACTTAACACTTCACACTTCCTTACCTTCAGCATACCGCACACTTGAAGTTAGTGGCATTCCAGCAGATTTAGATGATGAGTGAGATTCATGTAGCTGAGACCAAGTGGAATCGGCACAGAATGTGTGTTTTAGAAGTGGGCAGAGAAGCAGAATTTTTACTCGGTTTACTGACTTCAGAATAATGTTTAAAATAAAGCTGTAAAGCCTAGAAATATGAGGTGTGACCACAAAAGCCCAGATGCTGTCCCTAACAAGAGAATAAAATCTAGCATAATCTACTTCAGTCATGACTGATTTCAGTGTTCATGCAGAGGAAGAGAATTACTAAATTCTACTTTGGCACAGGGACAATTTGACTCTGTGCTACATCCTGTCTCAGCTTGTTCCCACAATCCTCAGGCTTTCTAACATTCAAAAGTGTAAAACTGTGAAAAATTAAAGTGTGCAAAATAAAAGTGTAAATTTAAAATGGGCGAAAATTATGAAGAATAAAAAACTGACAAAACAATGATACATGTACAAGTTTAAGAAACATAAAAATATAGGAAAAGTGTCTAACAATGTGCCACTATCTGTGCTACATAATCTAACATATTACAAGATCTTATAGGAAGATGGGATAAAAATGAGAAAGGGTGAGTTAAAACCAAAATATTTGTATGAAATCATACTGAAAAAAATATTTCAGTCTTTTAAAATGTCGTAGCTGTCAGGTTTTGTTGTCACTGAGGAAGAGGCGGGCAGGCCCACGTTGTCCAAGGGTGCATAGGGAAGTTCTTGCTTAAATCCCTTCGTTGGGCAGGAGACCTCAGTTCTGTATGTTTCCAGGAATGTGACATTTCTGGACTGAGCTCCTCTAAACATATGGGCAGCTGCTTCTCTCCTGCTTGCAGGAGTGTGTAATGAGCTCAGTCTGCGTGCTTGGCACTCTGCCACAGATAATCCTCTCAATCTTTCCTGCCAGAGTCTTTCAAAAGAGAGAAATATTCTGGTGAATGTCACTTTAATGGGAAAATCCAGGAACAACATCTATATTGCTTATAAACCAGCCAACGCAGATTTTATGAAAAGATAATGTCACAGTGATGTGTCGATAAATGTATGTCTGTGAAGGTTTTCACCCACCAAGGACATTAGATTATCAAAGTCACTGGACTAGCAGTGTAATCATCATCATCATCCACTTTTTTCCTTGGTGGCAGACATGGCCTAACAGGCTGAGAAGATCAGTCCAGACTTCTTTATTCCCTGCAACAGATTACAGCTCCTCTTGTGGGACCCCCAGAATCTCCCAGGCCAGCTGTCAGATACAATCCTTCCAGCGGGTTCTAGTTCTGCCTGGAGGAGCTTTAGTGGGGGGGTGACCAGGAGGCATCATTATGAGATGCCCAAACCACCTCAGTTGGTCTCAGTCTTGAGGAGCAGAGGAGGTGATGTAGACTGACCAGTACACAGATGGCTTTGTCCTAGGACTAAGCTCCTCTGTTCAGAGACCACACGTCTGCTGCAGCTGGACTTGATCTGTTTGTCAACATCAAGCTCCCTTTTTTGATCTTTTGTGAACTAAATTCCAAGTTTTTTCTCCTCTCCTGAGTTGCCCCATTGTTTTGGAAAAGCATGATGACCAGAGTGGCTGACATACTCCCATGATCCCTAAAAAAGCTGTGCCATAGAACAGATCTGGTCCAATGTTCTGAGACGTGGGTGGAATCCGTAAAATCCAACCTGTGTCATAGGGACACACATTGTGGGGGGTATCTCCTCTCTAGTACCTCAGTGTAGACTCTTCCAGAGGGGCTGAGGAGTGTGATTCCCCAAGTAATTGGAGCTCACTTTCTGAGCACCACCCCATCCAGTTTGCCAGTCCAAGAGCACCATACCTTGTTTTCCATGCAACATTAAAAAGGCATGTTAACCACACAACCCCAACCCTGCCAACATCTTTGGTCAAATCTCATCCACTCACGGTGCCCTGCCACCACTCAGCTTTTTAACATCCATAGAAACGGAGTTTGATTTACCATCTGGTTCAGCCACATGTTTCCAGGCCACCCAGAGGGTTCTTTAGAGCTTTGGGGGTTACTGACATTGCACAGAAGTCTAATAGCAAAAGCCTCAATCAAGTTCAGACTAGTGAGGCTGTCCTTCACTATTAAACCCATCCAAGTGTCTTCATCATTTCCCAAAATGGGCAATGAAGTCCCTCAGGTAGCAAGACCATGGAGCTAATCCTGGGCATCTGCCCCACATTCTCCAAGAAGATTAAATACTCTGAGCTGTTATTTGGTGCTCACACACACACACACACACATAAAACAGTCAGAGGTTTCCTTCTTGAGGCTTGTATATATATATTAATGCAATCCTCTGTCCCAACTGAGTGTTGAAGTTATATTTAAACTCCAATAGAGTAGTAGAGACACCACCAGAGATCTGGCACCAGAGACATGACCCTGAGTCCAGAGATCTGGTACCAGAGCCCCTAGTAACTGGACGTGTGAATAGATGACAGACTACATCTAGGCCATACCATTTCAGTTCAGGCTCTCTCCCTGCCAAAGAAGTGATGTTTCACATTCAATCACTATTGCCAAGGTCTGGTCCACCTAGTCCACTGTGGGTCCATATTGCCATTTTGGGCACAGCCTGTGGACATAACCCCCAAGCCCGGATCCATGTGCTTACTCTGGTATCCCTAATGCAGGTAGGGCACCCTTATATACAGAAGCATCTATGATGGTTTCTTAGATCTTCCTTTATGTGAACCTGTTCACCACGTGTGACCCTACAGGAAGCATTTAACTTTATATGACATTGTAATCCTGAAGACATTTTGTCACTCATCCCTCCCTGCCCTACCTGTATTGGTCATGCAGTTTGTCATAAAGATTGTAAACCATTCAACAGAAACGTTCTCATCAGAGCAGTCAAAGCCCATGTCACAATATCAAATATTTTCCTTCAAGCAGTACAAGTTTGTTCTTGTTCATAAACAATATCAATTAGAAACGTCTGTTTATAATACAGCAGGCAGATGATGAAATAATATTAACAGTAGCCTTCTGACAATAATATTTGTCAGTACTGGCACTTGGATTTATCTGACTCATAGATCTGCCTGTGCAAGTAAAGGCAACAGATCTGTTCTGTTTTTTATTTTTTTTGGTTTTTGTCCCCGAGGCCCTCCTGTGTGGCATCAACATGTAACTGCCACCTGAACCAGATTATAGAGTTTCAGAGGTGTCCACGAGGGTAGGGTTTCTCCCTCCCAGCCCTGGGGAGCACATGTTCAGCATAGTTCAGCATATTCTCTGCTCCAATCCTCCTGATCCAGGAAAAGACCTTCATTATTCTTATTGCCTGATGACTGGAGTCTAAAATGAGTCACAGGTCAGTCAAGAAAGTCAAGGAACCTCACTGATTACTGCTGCTGATGGACTCAAATGGTCCAGATTCCCATCATTCTCCATCTCTCTCATGTGGGGTGGGCTGACATGTCGAATGACTCTGGGGAAAACCTGAGCCAAACCCAGACCCCAACTGATACACTCCCACAACTGGTATTGCTAAATCTGTCAGGGTTCATTGTTTTGCACAGCACACAATTCGACAGGATGTTTCTCTCTTCGTGTTGCAGTGAGCTCTCTGCCTGGAGAACAGCAACATGATAGTGATGGGGACACACTCTCTGAGGATTCTGCTGGCCAAGAGCTAGTCACTTCACTTCTTTTTTGTCGTTCAGGTTTGATTGGCTGGGAGCAGCAGTGCTGTTCAGTGATCAGTGATGTTCCAGGTACCTCTCATACCTGTGTTCCAGAAGCTGAGAAGCTTCTCTGATGTCTACCTGACAGAGCGTATCTGGATGGATTCTGATGGGGAATCTGGTTTACATTTTTATGGTGCACCCACACACACACACACCCTTTGAGAGGTAGATATATGAGGTAATAGGGTGATGTTTCATTGCAGATCCATGTAAATCTTACATAGTACAAAGGACACATTTTCCTGATATAGCCAGTCTCTCATTCATAGTGTAATTAAGATGGTGACCTATAAATTAAATTAAGCTGAATTTGACTGAGATGTAGAGGAGCTAACAGCATGAATATGCATGTGTGATCATCACAGTCCCCAACTCCTCACATGCATGTGTGATCATCACACTCCCCAACTCTTCACATGCATGTGTGATCATCACACTCCCCAACTCCTCAGATGGTCAATGTCATGGTTGAAGACACCAGTACCATGCTTACTGCCCATTCTCATTCTCGGCATGCAAGTGGGTGCTTTGTCGCGTTCCTATTGGCTCCCCTTTTTGCCCAGTGACCACCCTCCACATCACAACTGTTGCATGGCACAAGTTATAAAAATGCCTTTTTATTTTATGATATTCCGTATGAACAGTATTACTGATTGCTGCCCAGCAGATAGTCAGTTAAAAATCACCATCCATGCATGTTGGCTGAGATGTAAAAATTCAGGTTCAAAAAATAAAAGTCCTATTATGATTATGTGTCACCAATCATGGGCCAATCACCAATCACCAATAATCAACCACCAATCATCAAACACTAACTTTTTACCTTTGCTTGTGGTGTAATGAGGAACCTTAAAAGTCTGTGAATCCGAATGACGGAGAAGATCGGTATCAGAGAAGATCAGTATCACTAAGCAGAACATAATGTTCTCATGGATTATTAGGAAATTACTGTGGTTTCCTCACTTTATGTGTGCGTGCGCGCGCGTGCTGCTACCCAGCAGGTCTCCTGTAAAAATAGTGATCCAAACCCGCACGTATCGTGTCTCCGGCTGCAGTACACGCGGACGCGCACGTGGCACTCCGCGGCAGTAAGTCGCCAGGTATTCTTAAAGCAGAGCACATGCGCTAACTTTGTAGCCTTATGTCTTGGTACGCATGATTTTTATTTATTTTCAAAACGATGGTGGTAATGAACATCGTTAACAGCGTTACTGCACGCAGCTGTCTGGGCTGCCGCGCTGCTTTCGGATATTTTTCTCTACGCTGTTTCTGTTGATTATGGACACTGTCTCCGCGTCCGCGCAGGAAAACAAGCAAACAAATGAGAAAATGACTGTTGCCGTAAGTGGTTTCCGTGGTGAATGCAGGGCATCAATTAAGTTCACTTTCATCACGTGGGAAGCATACAGCGCGCGTACTGAGATGTCATCCTACACAGTCCACGGCGCGCTTACCACTGTCATCTAATCATATACTATACTGCCATCTAGTGGTCACCCTCGTTAGGAACACAGAACCTTAGAAGTTGTAGCTCGTAACGTTGGATCAAGATTTTCTAACGAAACGGGAAAATGTTCGTGCCTGCACCGACTGGTGTTTATCAGGCAGATGACCGATCCAGGTTCAGGTTTTGTAAAATTCGTGTTTATCAGGCAGAGGACCTGTATTCATGTTCTTTTACAGGGTCCGTAAAACTCCGGTCAAAGACGCCTGACAATGTACAAAATTACGAAGTATAAACAGCTGCGCAGCCGTTGTGTTAAGTGCGAGATTTTGGTTCGGTTTGGGGTGACAAACATCTCGATGGATTGATCAGAGCTAAGTGAACTTGCTTCTGTTTTTAATGGTTGAGGACTAGCACGGGTCTTCAGCTTCACAACGTCACGAACTGACACGAACAACGCGCCAATCCGCTACATCAGAAGCTGACAAGTAATTGAACCAATTGATAAGAAAATTCATTATGAACTGTGCCAGTTTACTTCAGTTATTATATGAAGTGACGTTTAAAAGAGTTTTCCTGACATCTTCCTTTCCAAAACAGATCATTAAACAACTACAAGCAAAAACGTTCTTGAACGAAGTTTATTTTCTTTCCATTGCATGCAAATGAGCGTAATTCTCGAGCGGAATGAATGCACACATTCAGCCTCTGGAGCGAGCGATTGCGCCTCAACACGTTTTCACAACGCCGTCAAATCTGGCACGGGCCGCCTTAACCTCGACGTGCACAGCGGGCTCCTATTTACCCAAGTTCCTGCACGCAGTCAATGGTGTGGAGGAACCAGTGATCCGGAACGAGGGAATACCTCGGAGGAGCGGGGTGGAGAAAGGCCCCATTCAGAGGCGGAATGACAAATAGGTGAAGTTGTTTACGTATAAGCTGTTGATACAAGTACGTATTTGGCTCGGTGGGTTGTTGCTAGGTATTCGGGAATAAATCTGCGCAACCGGGAGCCGCGCTAAACAATGCTAATCTGTTTGGGCAAAAAGTGATTTATTTCAAAGCGATCGTTTCCCTAATGGCTCACTTATTCACTCACTCATCCCAGCACAGTCGGGCTTTGTAACCACCTCGAGAAATTCACCCCTAATAAAGTGTAAGTAGCCTATATGTTGCAGGGATATGTTACAAGTATCTGACTAAAACGCTCTCAACAACATGAGTTAACCGCACAGGGCTCCTCTCCGGGTGCGCTGGGCCTCATTAAGCCGCTAACCTGACTGCTACATCCTGGATACAGAACGCAGTTCAAATACGCTTCTGGGACCGTGTGTTTTCAGATGAAGAGATCCAAGTCCAGATGCGACTGGCAGCTAACAGGACACAGTCACTTTAACTGTTTCTCCTCTTCAGCTAAAGAACGAACCTACTAATTCTCTGCACTTCTGAATAAAGGAATAATTTCTTTCCCTGCACTATCAGGAGTGATATAGCACGCCTTTATTATCCACTGTATAGTAATTTATTTGTTATGGCAAAGTTTAGTAGAGATGTATACTGATAGAAACAAAATGACCGTGTGTGTGTTTGTGACAATACATCTTGAGCAGTTGAGGGTTAAGGGCTTTGCTCAGGGGCCCAACAGTGGCAACTTGGCAGAGGTGGGGTTTGAACCAGCAACCTTCTGATTGCTGTACCACAAGTCCATGTTGCTGTAACACAAGCCTCCAGCGCAAGGCCTTTAACAACACCCATTATGGTGTAATGCTGCAGGAAAAAAAAAACAGGGCTTTGAAGAATCATTTATGTAGAAGAATCATTTATGGAGAATCATTTATGTTAATTGGAATCTCATGCCTTGTACATGAGTTTATTGATGAATGATCTGTTTCCTGTATTTTTCCTGTATTTTTCCCCAGAGTTTCCAGATGTTGTGCATATCCTTGTTACCATCTGATCTTGGCGTTTTTCCACATCCTCTCCTGCTCTGCTACAGTGGGACATGTGTAGAGGAACTGGCTTCAGTTAGTGTTTTTGATCTCATCTTTTAACCTCGTTTAAAGGAAAATGGGAAAAAAAGTTCATCTGTGTGTCCTCACCCAGCGCTGACATTCCCAGTGTGTCCAGCTCATTTCGTTGTCTCAGGTGTAGCCGTGCGGTTGGATGCTGATTGGAAGTGACACTCGATTGCTTGCGTTAGGAAGCGAAGCTCCCTGCGATGTCCGTGGTCACGTGTCAGAGCCGAACCTCGGCTCTCAGCGTCAGCGCTGCCACACCTCCCGTCTCACAGCCCGTGCTCCACACCTCCCGCTTCACAGCCCGTGCTCCACACCTCCCGTCTCACAGCCCGTGCTCCACACCTCCCGTCTCACAGCCCGTGCTCCACACCTCCCGTCTCTCACCTCCTGTTTCTCCCGTCTCACAGCCCGTGCTCCACACCTCCCGTCTCACACAGGCGGCTCTCTGTGGCGCTGGGAGAGGCCCCCCCCCCCTTTTATCCGGGCCTTGCGGGCCTGGTTGGTATTTTCGTACCGATGTGCTTTTTCCCGCTGGCTGCAAGCTCCTGTCCCTCCGGGTTCTGGGAAGACAGAATATACTGTGGTGTTTGACATGGGATGCATAGCTGCAGCCACAAGCTTAAATTAGCCGTAGTGAGGTGCCATGGAGGTGGAGGTGGTGGAGGTGAAGGGTAGAGGGTGGAGAGCGACCGATCGCTCTGTTGAAAAAAACATCCACTGGGGCTGTTGGAGGAGAGGCAGCTGCTCTCTAACGCCCTCTGCAGTGTGAGGAGCGTAAATCCCACTGTGGACGCATCAACTCCCGCCTGGACGGGGACGCTCAGCCGTGTGGCCGTGGACGGTGAGCACATGGAGCTCCGCATTTCAGGGAGTGTTTTTGCACTCTGGTTTCACACTACACACAAACCAAACACTGGTGATATGCAACTTGCGTCAGAAAAGCGACTGAAAAATGTGTTTCCATTTTAGAATGCCAAAAGAAAAAAAAAACATTAATTTACCTGGATGGACTCCTGCATATTTATTTATTTTGATTCTGTCAAGTGTGATCTACTGTGAAACCTCAGCCCATTAATACCACAGTATTACACTATATTGATGTCTTTCTAACCCTTTTATTTCATGTAGTATTATATGTATGAAATATAAGCAGAGGGATTAAAGATTTGAATCCTGCTCCAGTGACTTCAGTGACAATGATGCATTAATTCAAGATAACAACCATTTGCTTATGGCTAATTACAGCATCAAAGACCTCCCTCACTTGTTCCCCCCTCCCTGATCACAGATACTGGCCACATCAAAGAATGCATAAACACAGCTGTTATCTTCTTTGGCTGCACTGACTTCATATTTCTGGCCAAACTGATGTGTTCCATCTGCCTGGTTCATTTTCCTGTGATTAACAGAGACCAGAGCTACACACGGCCAAGAGAAGAGAACATCACCATAACGTCACAGCAGTGTCTGCTAGGGAGAACTGCTTTCAGACAGAAGCCGTTTAGACTGGAACGGTAGATAAGAAGAGTTCTGGGGGCTCAGAAGGAGTCTGGAGCACCTCCAGCTCTAAAGGAGTGCAGGGTTCCAGAGCAGTCCCAATTTTGCAGGAGTTCTTAGAACTGGAAAAGTCCCGGTTCTGCAGGAGGGTTAGGTGACCTGTTGCGAGCCCGATCTGTGCTGCCTCAGGGCCTGAAGAAAGACCTGCTTGACCTGACTCATCATGGAGCTGTAGAGCTGCAGATCCTCTTCTTTGGCCTGCAGCGTGGTCTTTAACGATATCCTCAAAGCCTCCAGCTCCTCCTGCTGGACAGCAACCCTGGAGGGACAGGAGGAGTTTAGTTTAGCAGAAGCCATAGCTGATCTCTTTAGCCTGCAGTGAAGAGCAGAGCACAATGCAGCAAGAGACTACATTTGATTCAAGACTGTTGAATGTTTAGGAGTGTAAAGGGGAAGAGGTATAGAGGGAATGGCCTCACTGTGTGCTGAGTTCACTGAGCTGTACGTCTCTTGCTGGCTCCAACCCTCTTCTGGGAGACGGGCCCTCCTGTTTGTCAGGCAAACTCAAGTATGATGTTCCTATGGGAAAAATGATTGAGCTTCTTGTATATCGGAACACAGCAGAACACAAATCTTAGAAACAATAGCAATAAAAGTTTCTGGAAGTCTGAAGGAGCATTGCAGTATACAGTAATGCCACACTGATCCAGTATCTGTCCTGCAGTAAGACCACACATGTCCTCCAGTATCCTGCAGTCCATGCCACTTACTACCTGTCCTGCTCCGGGTGCCTCTCTGGTTGGCTCCTTTCTCTGTGTTCAGTTTGGTTCTCTCCAGCTGCTGCTCAAGGATGACAGTGCGCTTCCTCTCGTCTCGCAGCTTCTGCTCAAGCTCCATGCACCTCTGCCCCGCCTCCTGCTCCCTGAGTGAGACCAGCGACACAGAGTGCTCACACATCAGATGGCTGACCAGCTGATTGATTGGTCTGTTTTTCTGTTGTTCTTTGTTTTTCTCTCTCTTATTGTTCTTAAAATTATTTTATGCTAGTTCGTACATCCAGCAACATGTATGGGTTGGCACTGGCCCACGCAGGAATTTGATTGGCCTCTGGTGCTACTAGAATGTCAGTAAATGAAATGACGATGTTTTAAGGAAATAAGATAAAGAAATAAGTCTTTCACCAAGTGCATCGTTTTCTAGAGTGATTTTCTAGTGATTTTCTGAAATTAGAAAACACAAGAATCCACAGCTCTGCTAAGTGTCACTGTAAAACAACTACAAGTAAAGGATGTTCATGTTTGATGTAAGCGTCAAATAAATAACACAGACAAGCATCAAACTTCTGTCTTTAATCTAGAAAGGAGAAAAGTGTTACACCCTGTGTATCATGCTATTACATATGTTAATGGGAAATTAGGAGTGCAAGTGGATTTATTTTCTTTACTCTCTGAAGCACTGGCTAACTGACATCACTCATGAAATCCTAATCTTATCAGTCACTGATGGCTCCAACACAAAGCTCTGTGCCAGTGTGGGAGGTGGAGGGTCGAAGACAGGGGCCCATGTCATACCTGCTCTGCTGTACCATGGCCAGTTCCAGGAGCCGGTCTCTCTCCACATTAGCAGCCTGGTACAGAGCCTGGAGCTCGGTGCTCTTGGCCATTAGGGGAAGCAGCTGAGCAGCACACGCAGGGCAGCAGGACCCATCTGAGTCCACTCTGCCATCACCAGAGTCTCCAGCTAAGAGGGTCGGCACCGACTCAACAAGCTTATGTCCCAGTTTGGACACTGACCTGCAAAAAGGCAAAAGATGTCCAAGCCCAGTCCAACAAGTTAATGAGTATCAAATCTTACAGGTGTACTGCAGAGGAGCAGGATCGAAAGCTGTTGGTGTGTCCCTGACAATTCACGTCTAGAATACCTGGCCGAAGTGCACTTCCTGTCTCCATCCTCTTTGGCCATCAGAGGGGTGGAGTTGTCCGCTCTCCACCATCCTCCACCCTCCTGTTTCTGTTGGAACAAACGGGTCCTTAAGCAGAGGAAAGGCTGTTCACACAACGTTTCCTTTTTGGGAATGTTCAGAACAGCATAAATGATAGTAATAATTAGGTGGTCAATTTATTATAATTACATGTTGGAAATATTTTTAATTTAATTAGATTTTTTTAATATAAGGAAATATCCCTAAATATTCCAGGAGAAGCAACATCTCGTTCCAATGATTACTGCATATATGGAGGAATGACAATAACAGCTAAAATTGAACCAGAACTAGAGGATTACCGTAATCTTAATCTAGACCAGTTTAGGTTCCCAGGGACAGGCGCTGAGTCTTACCCTGAGGGCAAGCTGCTGGATTTCCTGCTCCAGCTCCTGGACCTTGGCCTCCCTCTCCGACACGACCTGCTTGAGCTGCTGGACTATGGAGCTGTGACGTTGGGCCTCGGCGTGCAGCTGTGTGCCCAGGCCTTCCTGGGTCTCCTGATGCAGCGCCTCCTTGTGGCTGAGCCTGCCCAGCACGGCCTGCAGCTGCTCCTGCTGCTTCTGCGGCCGGCAGGGGAGACGGGTTAGCGCTGTGAGGCCCCCCTCGCCTTTTACTGAATGTCCTCAACTGTTTAATCAAGAGCCCTGAACCACAGCATCGCGCGGGACACCCTTCAGCACACCCTGCATGTAGGAGCAGCTCGGCACACGCTTGAAAGCCAACAGTGTGCTTCCAGACTCCCCTCAGACTCCATACTACTTCTTCCTCTTTTTTCCACGCTAAATAAACTTGTAAGTTGATGTAAGCATTTAATAAATACGCCATAATGAATTATGAGCCCACCCGTGCAGAACGAGCTGAATAACCTGGGAGATCAATTAAACGAATGCATCTGGGTTACATGGGATCTTCTCTTAATGACACTGGGATGCTCTTGTAAGTGTCGCTCTGTCGTGTGTGGCGTCTCTCACCAGCAGCGCATGAACAAGCTCGTCGTCATGCTTGCCCTTCTCCAGCAGGGTGGAGATCTGTGCTTTCAGGGCCTTGAGCTCGGTGCCGAGGACCCGGTTCCTGGCCCGGCTGCCCTCCAACTTCTTCTTCACTTCAGTGTGCTCACTGAGCAGGAGGTCGTAGTCTGCGCTGAGCTTCTACACATGCACACACAGCAGGATGATCGAAATCTAACCTTGGTTACTGTGTGGTTTGCTATAAAATAACTAAATAAATACTGTTTGAAAAACTCATGGTTTTTAATGTAAATATTTGTATGATGTGCTTTCTAATGAAAAATGACTAACTTTAAACCAACACAAACATGCAGGCATCGAAACACCAGTTTACGAAGCTAAAAAGTCTGGATTAGCATATATGACTACACAGATACATCCTTAACCAGGAATAGCTTAAACACAGTCACTGTGGAAAGATTTACAATTACATTTACATTTATGGCATTTGGCAGATGCTCTTATCCAGAGCGGCTTACAAAAGTGCTTAGGGATGCTTGGAATATCTAGTGTAGCTCAGATAGACCCGAATTCATGTATGTCTTCTGATACACAAGCCTTTCCTATAACTATAATATACAGCTAACTTGCAGCTAACTCCTGTAGCCTGAATATACAACTAAGTTACATAACTGAGGAAAGAAGACAACAAAACAGTAGCTAAAAAATTGAAGGATATATTCTATGTCAAATATATCTGCTGAAGAAAGATCTGCTGAACACATACGAATGACAGCATTCACACCTCTAGCGTGTCCTTTCTGTCTCTCTCCATGGACCGAATGTAGTTGTAGTTCCTATCCTGGTTCCTTGGGTGGGCTCCTCCTGACACGTCCTTCTCTAGGCCAAGGCCCCCTGACTGCCCCCTGCTGGAGGCCACACTCAGCTGCTGTTCCAAATTTCGCACCTGCATTAACATTTCTTCATCATCTTCATCATCACATTTTTTATTCTCCCCCTCCATCAGCCCTAAAGCTCCCACTGACAAAACTAACAGTGACCTTTGATTCTGGAGAGTCAATGTTATCAAGCTGTCACAGTTTTCCAACCCTGCTGTGCTCAAAACAGTTTTTAAGGCCTTCTGACCAGTAATAAGACTCTTTCTGTTCACATGTGTGTCATATAAAATTTGTTGGAATGTCTTTCCACAGAGCATAGCTCCCACATTGTATTAGGAATAGTCAGTGAATGAATTTTCTAATGAAGTACCAGAATGCACTCATAAATAAAAAAATGCTTCCTGAATACTACCAGGAGACCTCTAAACTCTGGACAGCATGGCCAGGAGAGGTGAGACTTCTGAACTCTGAACTCTGGACAGCCTGGAGAGGTGAGACTTGCCTGAAGAACACGGGTAGCCTCACTCTTGCACAACCACTTTACATAAGACTCTAATAAGAGATCTGTGATTTCAGGAGAATAAACCCGTCAGGAGGCATTTGCTGTGGCAAATCACCAGGCTATACTTCAAGTACTGTGTATCAGGCCCTGCATTTGTGAACGTATGTGTGTGTTTACGTTTGTGAATGTTTGTGTGTGCAAGTGTGTGTGTGTGTGTGTGTGTGTGTGTGTGGTTAACTACAGCAGGCTGATTACACTCACTCTGTTTTGCAGGACCAGAATCTGCTGTGCGCGTCCTCGCCAGCTCCCAGGAGTACTGAGTAGCTTCTGCACACACACATCGTCCCCCAGCTCAGTGCTTAAGACCTAAGAGAGTAGCACACCACCTGTTACACACACACACACACACACACACAGCTCCAGCTCCTTCAGGGACCTTGTAGCTGAAACGTGAATGCTGTATTTGGC
>JAOYMR010000016.1:11731962-11745426 GCA_025802075.1 Tenebrosternarchus preto | reverse complement strand
ACACACACACACACACACACACACAGCTCCAGCTCCTTCAGGGACCTTGTAGCTGAAACGTGAATGCTGTATTTGGCACTGTGATGTCCAGGACAGATGAATGGACACTAACCTTGTGGGCTATCTTTAGTTCTTGCTTGACAGCTTGTATCTGGTTGCGGTATTCTGTCATTTTGAACTGGGCTGTGACTAACTGCTCCTGGAGGGACTGGACCAATGGACTGGTCTGCTTGCACATATAACAACAAGCTGTTGTTATATGTCTGTGTTTATTACAGCAGTTCAGAATAAACAGTGTGTGTGTGTGTGTGTGTGTGTGTGTGTGTGTGTGTGTGTGTGTGTGTGTGTGTTTGGGGGTGAGGGGGGGGTGGATGCTCGTGCCCCTTAACTGGCCGGTATGAAGTACCTCCTCCAAGTTCTTTCCTTCCAGTTTGTTCTGTGTGATGATCCCTGGACCATGGAGCTCGATGGCCTGCAGCTACACACAACACCTGCCTGTCATTCTCTCCAGGATCTAGACTGTCGTTGCTACTTCACATTCTCCCATTCACTATTTCTTTGGTGGGTTTTTTTTTACCTCTTTCTCAAGTTCTTTTACTCTGTGGCTGATTTGCTTGTTTCTGGTCTTCTCTCGTTCTATCTCAGCTGCTAACTCACGGTTCTTCTTCGACAGCTCCACAATCTTGGTGGCTGCAGCATCTCCAGTGAGACCTGCCGTGCCTTGATGAGAGCAATCCCACCAAACAAGCAGGACATTCATTCATGAACCATTCTTACATAATGGCAGCCTCAGAAATATACATGAAGCAGCCACTCTATCAGAAACTGCTAATAGCTGTAGTGTGTAACACGGTTTAATACAGTGGCCAGTGAGTGTTGTTATAAGATACATGGTTTTAATACATTTGTAATACATTAGCCAGTGAGTGTTGTTATAAGGTACATGGTTTTAATTCAGTTTTAATACAGTGGCCAGTGAGCATATCAACTAGATGTGGTCCAGGAGTGGACTTAGAATAATTATTAACTGTTGAAAGAGACTGCTAATGACATTTTGTCTAGTAATAACTTTATTATTCCATGAAACGCTTTTCTTGATGAACCCATTTTTATATTGTGTATATAAAACCTGACATGGTACATTTCCTCGACCTGTCAGTGAGGTAGAGAATGGCCATTGCTTTATCACGTGTCCTTACCCACTAATGCCAGTCTGTCCTCTTCCCTCTTCTTCTTCAAATGTTTGATCTCGAAGTCCTTATCCCGCAGAAGCTTACGGATCCTGCCGTTCTCGTCCCCGAGCTCTCGCACGCGCTCCTGCAGCTGCTCGTTCTCGTTGTGTAGCCGCCTGTAAGAGACAGCACGCCTTCGCTGACCGAGCCCACGCAGGACAGTACACAACACAGTCACACCGAGTAGTGCTGGATTACTATTCAGCCGTGTTTGCATTTCGCTTTGCTTTAGCAATTAGTGGGGCACTTTTGAGTTCTGATTATTTACAGCGATTAGCAGACAGCAGCGTTTCACTGGGGGTTACAGCCTGTACCCACACTCGTAAATTACTTCCCACCGATCTTTCGACATGTCACCTTGCGCTGAACCGCTGTAGCAAGTCGACGTCGTCCACTGAGAGATTAAGACTGTCCTGGTTTGCGCCCTCTCTGTCTTGTTCAAACGATATCTGTTTCTTCTCTTCCAGTCTCTTCTGAAGACGCTGCGCCTGGTTTTGCTGCAGGGCTTGAAACTGATGCTTCAGATGCTCCTTTAAGTTGTCTTTATCGTTACCACCCTCCATCGCTGCCAGATGAAAGACCAGCGGGAGACATTAAAGACATCGGGTGTAACGGTGAGAGCGAAGTCGTCTATTGCCTTTAACTAGCAAGCACATAACTCAGGGATCTCCGTGAGCACAGGACCAGATGATAATGCACATCAGGCTTATTGCATAACAAAAGAAAAAAACTAAGAAATAAAATGCAAGATTTAATACGTTTCAACGTAAGCATTAGACAGGTAGCTATCTAGCGATATGAGCATCGCTCACTTTCGCCTAGCCTCGCCACTAATCTACGGCTATCAGCTACATCCGAGATATTTAGACTACATATTACGATGTCAAACTTACCCTTAAATTAGCATTGCTTTGTTCAAAATCACTGGATAATTCACGGTAACAATTTGAACTAAGGAAAACCATTTGATGTGACTGGGTTAGAAGAAACAGACTAAAGTTAGACAACCTAGCTTGCTAGATAACAAATGTTTCCTTCTGGTCTCAGAACGCGTGTTGCCCTGGCAACGAATCTCCAGGAAATCGAAAAGCGACGCCATGGAAACGTTAGGCCTGCACGCGTGTCTGCGGAGCACGTGGGAATACTGCATGGTTGGAACAGCCTTCTGAAAACCCTGAAACCACCTGCACTAATTTAGCACAAGGCGCTCACCGCATCACAGTAAAGCAAGCATACGTTATCAAAGAGTTTATTTCTACTCCTGTTTTATTTGGCAGATGTATGCACAGTGTTTTATGTTCTCAAATTACAGTTTATAGTTGTAATAAAATAAATACAGATGCAAATACATTGCAAGTGGGTATCAAAGTGCCTGGTTGATGTCGCTAAGATGCTTCACATTTTTACTTACACACACACACAAATGAAAATGTACAGAGAACATACTTGTTCTGCCGATGACTGAGCTGCTGTTCTTCGTAATTTAAGTACAAATTGCTCAATGCATGATATTTAATATATACGGTAAATTTGTACAGGATGTGTTATGCAAATTATTATTAAATAACAGGTGGCATGTTTATCACAGTAGAGCAGCTACTACAGATACTGTACATGCACTTTTAGTCTTGGTGATCCATATAGATGATTTTTACAATCATACAAACAAACAAAAAAAAAAATCAAAAATAAGTCTCAAAAATAATTTTGTTCTTCTTCCTTATGGAAAAACATGTATTCTACATCTAATCTATGCTGCATTTCTGTTTGTAATTACTTTTCTAAATTAATATTCTAAAATATAAATTATTTAGCCATATCATCTGTCTTGTTAAAGTTCATACACTATTAACACAGGACAAGACAGGACTGAGAACAAAACACATTTTAGTCATACTGATGAGTCTCCAATGAACACACCCCTATCCCGGAGAGTCTCCGATGAACACGGCCCTATCCTATATCAATTACTTCCTTAATTGAAGTCAAAAACAAATGAAGTATTCTGCCAAAACGCAGCTTGGAAGAAGCTGAACCCTTTATGACTTTACACTATGTAAGTGTAGTAGAACCCTAGATTTCATACCAAAATTAGTCTTTAAACCCACAGAAACAGGCACCTTGTCGCACTGGCATCATAACACAACAGAAGTACAAAGACAATAGGAACAGCAGCACCACAACAACTGTACAACAACTGTACAACTGCTGTCTTGTGAAACCAGAGTTGTTTAAAACTGTTTCAGTCACATGCACATTTTCCCTGCTCATAAAGCTCCTTGATGAGCTGAGACTGAAAAACATGTTTCCAAAATAAACAGCCTAAGAACAACAGTCCTATTAAACAGTATGTATATATGCATAATATACACTTGTCCTTTGTACCCAGAGTTCTGTGTGGTAATATCTCTGCTTTGGAATGGTTTTGCACACAGGAAATATGAAGTGGCCCCATTAGAGCCCGTAAATATATTTTCTCTCCCAGTGTGAGAGAGGGCTGATGCCCATATGAGCATGGTGTAACTCATCAGTCAAATCACACAGGCACTGCTCTGAAAAGGTAAAACAGTTGTCTACAACATGAAAAGAAACTTCCAAAGTCTTACATATCAAATAATTAAATCTAATATAAGCATAAATATATGCATATGGTAAGCATAAATATCAAATTACATATTAATATGTACCAACATGTGCTATAAATGTGTACTAAGATACCAACATAAAACTACAATACAATAAATCCAATATAAAACACAAGCTTTTCTACTCTTCACTTATTCTCCAGTGCTTTTTGTTCCAGTGCTTTTTGCTCCAGTGCTTTCTGAGCTTGTGCTGGCTTCAGAACATAGTCTTTGTACATGGAGTAGATCACCCCTGCAAAAGAGACAAAACAACACATTTCAGTACTTTTAAGTGTATGATACCAGGTTTTTGTCAATTACAGGTCCGATGTCTGAGCCTTATATCGGATCGGTGCATCCCTATATGATACAAGGTTTCCATGCTGTGCAAGTGCATGGCTGAGTACCTGTTTCAAAGCCAGTTAAAGAAAGTTAAGACATTTTGAATGTTTCAGTTCACCTGCCCATATATCTTAAATGTATAGATTGATTACAAAAAACTTAAATGAACAAGATTTTAAATGTAACACACAGCAAGAGGTTTCTTGAGGTTTCCTGTGTTAAATGATCCTTGAAGATAGATTACTACCGATCCCTCAGACATCTCATTGGAAGTCTTCCATGGGCCTGTGTTGTGATCATGACTGTAATGAGGGTGTGTTGAAGAGAGGTGCATCACCCATGGTCATTGCTCCCACCACAAAGCCCTGGGCTGCTACACGCATATGGATCAGGTGGACAGACATCTTCATATTCCCCCTGTGTTTCAGCTTCAGGAGTCTGTAGGCCACAATTGCAAAGAATCCTGCCATTCCTGTCAGAGGGAGAAAAAAAGAATGAACAGCTCTTACTCTACCGAGTCTGGAGCAGCGCAGATCCAGCTCCGTGGACAGCAAACCAACTAAAACGCAACATGGCAGTTCATCAGCTCAAGGTGAAGTGATAGGATCTTACCAACTGGAACGAACGGATTCTCCTTGGCTTTCTTCATGAACTTGGACTCCTCCTCATATTCTATGGCCGACATGGTTTAGCTGAGACGAAATGCAAGAAATCAAATAAAACATTTGGGTCGGTCACAGCAACATGGTCTTTAACAAAGGCTATAGTTTACTGCCAAATTAGAGTCTTATTAAAATAAAACGTTCTTATGCTTTTATTGTAAAGAAAGCTTTCAAATCACCACAAGATGTATGCTGTTTTAAAAAGAAACATTTCAGAGTTGCTTCCTAATAAAGATGCATGAGAACTGGTATCACAGGTTCTGCTAACTGGAAAGAGACAAAACCAAAAAGCTCTTTCAGCAGTTGTAGGTGAAGCTCTGAGAAATTACAGCAATTTTTCTGAAGCATTTTGGGTAGGGGACTGAGGATAGAATCTGTTTATTCAAAGTTAATCACTGGGAGCCACGGTTGCAAACAGAGAGCTAGCTACAGGACTACAGTACACAAGAGCTTTATTCTCGAAGCGTACAGTATCATAGAGATGAGTTCAACACAGAGATCAGAGATGAGTTCAACACAGATGTGTTCAGAGGAAGACTACCCAGTTACTGTATCGAGGATGACGGCGGTATAGCTAGATATCCAAGATGAGCAGAAGACCGATCACTAACTTCATGAACTCAATGCATCCTTCAGTAGCAGTAAGAAGAACGTTACCATCATGATGAATAACACTTTAATAAATCCATGAATAACACATTAATAAATCCAAACTCCTGTACTACATGAATTACTTATTTTTACTTTGCTAGTAGCTACGTGCCCTTGGCGAAGGGGAGAATGCACTGGCTTTTTGACATCCTATGGCCATTCTGCCGACACTTACTAAATCACTACAAGAACCAGCTACTGAAACCTCAGAAGCAACTCGCTGACTATTTAGCTTAGCTGCTAGTTTTTTGGTAGCTAACTAAACAGTCTGTGATGAAGGTCAGTGGCCCAAACCTTCCGACACGTGACAGGTGAAATAACTGGTTAGCTAACCAGATTATGTACAAGCAGTAGTGACCAAGTAAGTAGCTAAAACACGGCTATTTAAATATTTTTGCCAGTTGGCTAGTTATTGATAGTTATAGCTACCTGTATATAACGGTAGCTAGCTAGCAAATACATAAAAGTCAATCAGATCTATTAGCCAATGGATAACAACAACAAATCAATCTTACTTACCAGACATTTTCGCTATTTCGGTAACTGATTTAAGCTATCTAAAAATATTTCTTAAAAAACATTGACCGTATTTGAGACAATAATCAGACCTACCGCTTTTCTGTTCGTGTCCTGCTCGAAACAACAAGAACTTCCTACCGGCTTCTGCTCTGCTGAGTAACACGAACTAAGCAGAAAGCCCCGTGAACCACGTCATAGCAATGACACAACGCACATGGATTACGAAACGACGTACATTCAAACGCTCCTCGGAAGTATGTACTTGTTAAAGCAAACAAAAATGCTTAGGAAGAAAATGTTTATAATATATAACTTAAACTTTCTAAATAAAAATATCACACTCATTATTATGTTTTCCCAATTGCGTAAAACCCGATAGCTTTAGACAGTAAAATATCCTCAGAGCGATATTTGTAACCAGACTACTACAGCCTAATTAAACAAAAATTGTCGTCTGTGTTGGTGATTGACTCATTTCGTTGTGCTATAGATAGTGCTTATTGTTGTACATCTTTTTAATAACGGCAGGAACGACATTTTCGTTTGAATATATCCTACTATATATTGTTTCGTAAACCTTGAAACACAAACATCCGGAGAGCTCTTGAAGGTACCGTGGTAAGGAGGATGTCACGGAAGCATTTTACCCGTGTGTCAGTTATTACAGAGCGTTCACGTCCCCACACGTGAAGGAAACGCAGAGGACAATCCAATGACAGACTGAGAGCCAGGCCTTCTCGTCCAACATCAGTATGTGACCTCACAAATGCGCTTCTGGAAGAACGGTCAAAAATCCCCATAAACACACTCCTAAACCTTGTGGACAGCCTTCTGTGAAGAGTTGAAGCTGTTCTAGCTGCAAATGGTGGACCAATGTCATATTGAACCTTATGGATTAGGAATGAGATGTCACTTAAGCTCATATGTGAGTCAAGGAAGGTGAGCGAATACTTTTGGTAATATAGTGTATCGTCACCTTCCTTGACACACTGCACAACATTCATATTCTCCACCACCAGGGGGAGGACCAGAGCAGTCCAGGTACGGTGTAGTTTGGGACAAGGTTTGTGTCCACTGGGTTGTTCAGGTCCAAAACTGGTTCACTAATCATCCACAATTTCTTGTTCTTTATCTTTGACCATACTCTTTACCTTCCACAATGCTCTTTACCTTCCACCATACTCTTTACCTTCCACAATACTCTCCATTCTTGAATCCCATTGTGTTCTTTTGCTATTTCAAAAAGTGTAAGACATTTTGCATATTATGTATGAGGCTTGGGCAGCTGTGTGTTAAGTTTGGACAAAAGAAGAGAAGGTTCCAGTAACTGGGTGTAAGCGAACTCAAAAAACAGTAATTAAAGAACAATTTGCTAAATTTGGTTCAACTATCCAAACACAAGCACGTACCCAGTACTGTGATATCTCGAGAAACTGATAACTCTTGCTATTAACCACTAGATGGAGCTAACTGCACAGAGACGTGAATACAGGAGCCGAATAATTACGATAATCTGTATGGAAAAAAGCATTTTTTCAAATTAGGTTCAACTATCCAAACACACCCACACACAAAAAAATGCGCGCGCAGCATTGCGATATCTGTAGAAACCGATAATTGTGTTAAACACCGACATCTACAATGGAAGAATAGTTTTGTAGAAGACATTCTTGCTATTAACCACTAGATGGAGCTAACTGCACCTGTCTTGCATTGTAATGCTCTTGTTCTGTGATGTATTCTGTAGTATTGTACACAATTAACTACACAAATAACTTTTGTTCTAGGTTGCAGCAGTGTCTTGGTTAAGGGCATCTTGGATTCTACTTGTGAATAAAGACACACATTGTACTTGCATACTTGCACAACGAAACTGAAGAATTGTGCTGTTGGTGCTAGCAAAGGTCATTGTATGTAGAAACCTAAAGCCCTTTCACAAGTCACTCTGGATAAGAATACCTGACATAAAGGTAAATACAGAGGTAATTGAAACAGGACAAAGGTTAGAACTTTGTATTGATTGACAGTAACTCTTCACTCCACGTGGAATAGGACAGAAACCATTCCAGCAAAATGCCCCTTACCACATAACAGAGCCACCAGCAACCTCAGAGTGAAGGCCAAGCATTCAGAGCTATGCTGTTCTCAAAACTGACACCCAGTCACTGATTCAGAATATGGCATCTCATCACTCAAATGTGTATTTGTCTTTGTAATGAACAGAGTATACACTACAACCATACTATAATTAGGATTATAGAAAAGGATTAATTTTCTCACGTTTGTGATTGAATTAGCTTGTTTCACGTGACTGATAATGTAATCAAGGTGTTTCAAGGTGTTGTACATATAAACATTCACTTCTTTTTTCTCAGCTATTTCAAACTTAGCAAATGTACAAGTTGCTAGTCAAATGTAATGGAGTTAAAAGTATGATATATTTCTGATAACTGTATCAGAATCCCTAAAAGTGTTAAAACAAACCAACAAACAAAAAACAATTACAAGAACTCTTTCACTCCTGTTTTCCACCCTTGGATCCTTATCACTAAATCACTAATTTTCCATCTCTCTCTTAGCAGCCAATAAGGCGATATTAAGCCAATCTTTCAAACTAGCCTCAATTTTGCCCTCACAGTTATATTCACAAAAATATGACACATTTAAGCAATGGATGAGCATAACAGAAACCGTAATGTGAGTATGAAACTGATTTCCAGTTATTCCCTTAAGTGGAACATCCCTTAAGTGGAATTATTTACCTGCTCAGGCAAAGGTTGTACAAGAAGCCCAACCTCCATTCCTGCAGGCATCATGTACTGAAATGACACATTCCAGCAAATGTGTACCTCAGCATGATTTAAAAAAAAAACAGGATGTGTCTGTGCATGCCAAATATCTAAAATCTATCTAAAATAAAACTGAGCGAAAATTTATTTTGTCCATTTTAACTAAAATATACCATAATCACAAATGTACAAGTCTACCACTTGTACATTTTTATTGCTGTTATCTCACATTTTTCTAGAACTACTAACCAGAAATCCTGTGAATAAGTAGAGGTCACACAGCACAACTACACAACACTGTTTATTTATGCCACAAGTAATACCCAAACAGGACACTAAATGTCTTCAATAACAAAGGTTTGACCTGTTTCCATAGACACCAACAAGTCTCTCACAGCCTCCATTAGCTTCACCTTTTAAACTCCACCTCCCATGTGTTCCCCTCTGTGGTGTTTGTTTCAACTTGCAAGACTTGCATGGAGCTGCTTCTATGATTTTGATCTCTTGGATTCCATTCTCTAATGTTCTCAGCATGTTTGCTCTGGTTGTTTTGCATTACCTTTGATAATACATTCACTGTGATTTTTGCGTTGTTTTAATACTGTTGGCGTATTACTAAACCCTACTAACAGGCCTTTCCATTGGAAAACGGAAATCCAGCAATTATTTAAGGATCCTGGCCCAACATTACTCAGTATAACTACATAGGAAAGAAGTAAGGATGGATATATATATATATATATATATATATATATATATATAGAGAGAGAGAGAGAGAGAGAGAGAGAAAGACAGAGAGAGAGGAGGAGGGGCAGGTAATGGGATGAGTGGATGAGGCCTCAGAGAGTATCACCTCTGAATCTTGGTGAGTTCTACCACAGAGACACCCCGTACTGTGAGACAATAAAATGACAGGCGCATTTAAAAGAATTCTAGGAGCGTGCGGTGTTGTGTTCTCTGTTCATCTATTAAGGCATTCAAGAAGATTTGGAACAGAAAGCTTATGTTCATTCTATTCAGGCTCTTGGTTGTACTGTGCTCATCTCTGCTGCAGTCTCTGTGATCGTACGTACCTATGACATGGTACAAACATGTACAAGATGTACATCACATTCCTCCTGTTAAGATAAATGTCTTCCATATGAAACATATTTCCACCAGTCAGCAAACAAATTCAACTACATCATTTGTTTGATCAGTTTCTGAGGTGGTTTAATTGTTTGATCGACCCAACCTTCAACTTTTGCATCTCAGTTTGAGCTTTGTTTTCCATTACAGGTGTTTCAGGTACATCAACGTCTGAACTTTTTTCACTTGTTTATCTCCTCTTCCCTGGTTTGATCTCTTTCAGGTTGTTCTAACTGATAAACAACATAAGCTCTAGGAGCTTCGTTCTACAATACTTAATATTAGACTCCAGTGTTTCCCATCGTGTAATCTTACACAGTCATTTGGTTCAAGTTATTTCAGATCTTTTGACCTTTGTCATATTATTTATTTTCTGTTTGTGTGGCGTTGAAGTGCTAGCATAATTTTTAGTATGGATGTACCACATTAAGTCACAGTCACAAACCATAAAACACTGTAGCCAAATACTCCCCCCTGGGAATTACACCCAGAGAATTTAATTTAAAGGCACACAGGTCCTTTGGTACCAGACAGACACGGCAAAGAATTCCAAAAAATATATTTTTATTTAACCAAATAACAAATTAAAAATAAAGAAACGAAGAGATCAGGACTCCAAACCATCTGCAAGAAACAAAACATTTAATAATAAAATGCAGCAAGACATTTTGTTTAAAAAAGAGCCACCCTCTTACTATAATAACAAGGAATTCTTAAAGGGAACAGTTCCACACCCCGCTCGATATGAAAGTCGTAACAGCTCATAACAACACGCACAGAGAGAAGCTGTAGGGCGGATGCTCACCAAGAGTGCAGACACCTAATCAAGAAAAAACACTCACACGACAATTCACACGTGCTAACCAAATGAAAAATTACACAAGTACCACAAGAGCAACTTTTTCTGATCAGATTGACATGCACCATCTCATGACGCTCATAATGTTGTACATGTAACTAACAAGATCGGCCACTAACAACTCTTCCACTTTTAGGTCATATTTTCACATATTCAGGAATAACCTCACATATACACAACACTTTCTGAAATGGCTAATTACATCATGGTAGGCACATTATACTTTTAAACTACAGTGACGATACTTCTTTGTTCAACGGTAAGCTTGAAAAACGCGGCCATAAAACTAAACGTCCATGAACTAAAGGGCTATTAAAACTGATGTGCTTGGCTAATGAGACAGCTATGCTATGCTAACACTATAGTTGGGCACTCATTCATGATTTTACATTTAATGAGGTAAGCTGGACATACTTTTCATAACAACGCTGGAAGCATGTATTTCAAACGAGCTGTTGGTGCGATGCGTGCATCGCTCTGCGGCACTGTGATAGCAGCTTTGCGTGCGATGCGTTTCTCGGCCGCGTGTTAACCTCAGCATCGTTTGTTTGTTTTTTTTTAAAGTGATTGTCCTTTTGACGTATGACGAGAAATGAAGGATTGGAAGGTGGTTGCCCTTTAAATGAGACGGCCCTCCGGTTTCAAATTTCTTTTCTATGAAGGCGCATGCCTAAGATCTTAAACCGAACGGGAATTTTGAGGGGCAAGTACATTCAACACCTGTTCACCACGGTTCAAACCAAATATCAGGTGATTGACCGTGCAGTCATGACTGGTAATTAATGTTTAAGATTACTACGCACTCCACCCCAGTTTCTAAGTTTAGGGGAAAAAATTATCAAGCAAAGATAATGTATCAATACTCTGCCCAAACCATCTCTTATCTTGTGTGGTGTGAATAACCGTTCAGTCAGGTTCAGTGGCCAAAGTGTAATTATTAACACATGTGTAGAAAGGAAGCCTGGATATCATTATCAATGGAAGTTATTAAATCAAATATACATTAATGATATATTAAGTACTGATCTGAATATATGTTTATACATGCTGGTACTGAGTGAGGATGGATGTCTAGTGCAGCCTTTATCTGTGAGGTAAATAAACCATCCAGCAACCTAAACAAAGAGGTCCAGGTCTCCCTCTGGCCTGCCACCTCCTGCAGCTCCTCCGGGGAGATACCGAGGTGTTCCCAGGACAGTTGAGAGATGTAATCCCTCCAATGTGTTCTGAGACTTCCCCAGGGTGTCCTTCCTGTTGGACATGCCCAGAACACCTTCCTAGGGAGGCATCCAGGCCAGATGTTCAAACCACCTCAGCTGGTTCCTCTCAATGAGGAGAAGTAGTGGTCCTCCTCCAAGCCTTACTCTGACCCTAACCCTTATTTTAAAGATTCAGTGTCGGGCAGAAGTGGAATTATAGCTTCCTGGCTCGCCGCATGTCATTATAGCTTTGTCCGGTGGTCCTATTGGGCCTGGCTGGACTCCAACGACAACGACAGCCATTTCCACTTGGTGTTTTTAGTTTCTTGTTTTTGGATCCAGCTCTCTTTGTTGAGAGGTCCCTTTGTGTGTTCACTGGGCTTCATTAAATATTCCTCACACTCCTGTGTTTCCAGCTCTGATCTCACACATACATAAGTCATAAATCTCAGTTTTTTAATATATATTTTTAATTTTGGCATACTACTGACAATATATGATCTGTCTGCAAATGCAGGATAAGTTCCTTAACTACACGTTGGAACAAAAAGCTTCTGGTTCATTCCTGAGTGAAACTAACTGTGTCCATGCGCTGTCAGCACTTTTCCTGCCATCCTTCCTGTAACCATTTAGATGATGCACTTTGCCTTTGAGACTGGACACTATTTCAGTACAGGAAAACAAAATAACGTCATAAATAATTATTATGATTATTATTACTTTATTTGTCTATTTGTTGCCTCATTCCCTGGCGCAGAATATAATAGCTGTCAATATCACCTTTTGTGTACTGGATACACACCACCTGGAGGCAGGCAGTTCCAGTCCATAAATGTGGTCATAGTCTGTAGAAATTTGTGTGTAGAACAATCAGACTTAAAAAAACAACAAATCAGCTGAATCACACACAAGATAAAATGGATTATTGTAAAATCCAGTTAAAAGACACACAATATGAGCAGCAGCAAAATTGTCAGATTTCATGGATATGCAGTAACAGACATGGAAATGTCTCATCTTCAGCTTCAAGCTTCTGATTTCCCACACATTATTACTCATGCTTACTCAGTCATATCTCAAACCTCCAACCTTCATCGACACTGTTACATCCATGTCTCTCACTGAGATAAGGGAGGTCAAATCACAGCACTCATTTTGGCCCTGTTCCTCCACAAACATGCCATTGTTATTCATGACTGAATCACTGTCCAGAGAACTATGAGTTTCTGTGGCATTGTGATTGTTGCTCTAGGGTTTTCAAAGTTGTACATCTATCATTTTCACAAATTAACTATTATTTTTCATTGGTTTGGCATGATTACAATATCTATACAATTGTAATCTGTTCCTCCACAAACATGCCATTGTTATTCATGACTGTAAATCACTGTCCAGAGAACTATGAGTTTCTGTGGCATTGTGATTGTTGCTCTAGGGTTTTCAAAGTTGTACATCTATC
>JAOYMR010000016.1:11704749-11719955 GCA_025802075.1 Tenebrosternarchus preto | reverse complement strand
TAAACCTCTCTCAGGAGTATTGAGTGTGTGTTGTATTAAACTTCTCTTAGGAGTATTGAGTGTGTGTTGTGTTAAACTTCTCTCAGTAGTATTGAGTGTGTGTTGTTTAAACTTCTCTCAGGAGTATTGAGTGTGTGTTGTTTAAACCTCTCTCAGGAGTATTGAGTGTGTGTTGTATTAAACTTCTCTTAGGAGTATTGAGTGTGTGTTGTGTTAAACCACTCTCTGGAGCATTATGAGTGTGTGTTGTGTTAAACCACTCTCTGGAGAATTATGAGTGTGTGTTGTGTTAAACTACTCTCAGGAGTACTGATTGTGTGTTTTGTTAAACCACTCTCAGGAGTATTGATTATGTGTTTTGTTAAACCACTGTTGAAAGCAATAAGGGTACGTGTTGTGTTTAGTTCAAGATTTATGTATGTTGTCAAAGTAGCAAAGTATTCTCAAAAACAACCAACTGGTTGGTTAACCCTTACGTCTAACCAGTAGACCTGGGTTCATAGACTCTCTTTGCAAACCCATAACATCCATGAGTCATCTTCTAACTGTTAAAGAAACTTGAAAGGTTTTATACCGAAGGACTGAAGATCTGAAAGATTTTTCATAACCACAAGGCCAAGAACAAATAACAAAACATGGAATCTGGCTGGAACATAAAAATACAGTCTTCTCACGAACATTAATGTCATCTTAAAAACAAAATGTATCACCAGTTTATAACATTTTTAACTAATTATATAATAAACAAAATGTATCACCAGTATATAACCTTATAACCTTTTTAAGTAATTTCTTGGGCAAACATTACAAATGATGATTATATTTATATGACTAAATTTGACTGACAGAACTGACCATCAGTGTATTAAACTACTCTCAGGAGCATTAAGAGTGTGTGTTATGTTAAACCACTCTTTGGAGTATTAAAGGTGTATGTTATGTTAAACCTCTCTCAGGAGTATTGAGTGTGTGTTGTTTAAACCACTTTCTGGAACAGTAAGTGTGTGTGTTATGTTAACCTACTCTCAGGAGCATTAAAAGTGTGTGTTGTGTTAAAATACTCTGTGACTTTCTCTTTGCAAACCCATAACATCCATGAATCATCTTCTAACTGTTAAAGAAACTTGAAAAGTTTTATCCTGAAGGATTGAAGATCTGAAAGATCTTTCATAACCACAAGGCCAAGTAGAAATACCAAAACATGGAATCTGGTTGGAACATAAAAATATATGAACAGTCTTCTCACGAACATTGTCATCTTTAAAATAAAATTTAAACTACTCTCAAGAGTACTGAGTGTGTGTTGTGTTAAACCACTATTGGGAACATTAAGAGTGTGTGTGGTGTGATAATCCACTCTCAGGAAAATTAAGAGTGTGTGCAGGGATCTAGTTTTTCTTGTTTTTCTTTACATGGCACTACTTGTACGATGATGAGTTTTAATTGCCACATGTTCACTATATACGTGTTCACTATATACATGTTCACTATATACATGTTCACTATATATGTGTTCTACGTGTTCACTATATACATGTTCACTATATATGTGTTCTACGTGTTCACTATATACATGTTCACTATATACGTATACAATATATACATGTTCACTACACACGTGTTCACTATATACATAATCCACAAAACAACATGCTCGACCACAAAACCTGTCTAGCACGCTCAAATTGGCCTTTTTAAGACATATTTATCAAAGCTGAACTGAAAATTCTGCTTTCAGTCTCAGTGTTCCCTCAGACCACAGACATTTAATGGTGAAGAGGGAACAACATTGGTACATCCTCTATCAGTGTCATTTCTGCTAGTTATCTTTAACAAATTGTTATTTCTTTCTGATTTAACATGGAAGCTTTAAAGGCAAATTCTACCTTTGGAGATGCTAATTAAAATGTAAAATAAAATGTCAGGCCTGCTCAGCTCTTTTTCATACAGACAGCAATCAATATCCTATAAGGTAAATCAGAAGCTGTTTAATCAGGTAAATCTTGGTCTTTTCTGCTCTCATGTTCCTGTTGGAGCCACTGAACCCAGAGTGATTTACTTGATCCATGTTTTCTCTGTGCAGTATAGTGTTCAGTATAGTGTGCGGTATAGTGTGCAGTATAGTGTTCAGTATAGTGTTCGGCACCTCTCACACGTTTTCACATGTGGGATTTGCTCTAATTATTCACAAAGGGGCAACACATTTAAATTCAAACAAGGAAAGTTCATACAATGTTAATTACTTGTATGTTACCTTTTAGACTCAGCCTATCATCATTTTGCACCACCCTTGTTCTGGACACCCAAGACTCCGCCTGTCACCATTCTCCATCTCCCTACTACTGGTTCCTCATGTCGTTCCAAAATTAGAGCTGTGTGTTTAAGCTGCACCTGCTCGTTGGGCCTTGCCTCTGTGTTTACTGTGTTTGGAGCCAAGCTGTTTAGTCCCATCCTCGCCCTCTTAATTGTCTGCCTCAGTTTTAATCCTTGTGATTTTGGCATGTGTTGCTTTATGCCTTGTCTAGCTTGCCCTATGAGCCAGTCTCTTGGGGTCAGGTTGCTGGCTAGCCCTCTGGGGATTGTTTACTTGCCTCTCGTCATTGAAGTTTGAGCTCCGTTTGAGCCTTGCTACTGTTTGTTCTTTGATTTCTGCTTCACACTTTTACACAAACAGATATTTCTACAGGAAGAACATATCACTGTTCCTGTGAATGGACGTGAGAGAAGGCCCATGGGATAATCTGTTAGAATATTTAACATGAACGCCACCTAGTGGTTTAAATATCTTCGCCAACTTCCTGTGGGCTCAAGGATACTTTCTGAAAAGGATAGAATGTCATTTGATTACAGTTCTGAAGCTGTATAGGACACTGAGAATCAATGAGAATTATGAGAATTGAAAATAAATAAATGGATAAATAAATGTCATAACAATGCAAAGAAGCAAAAACAAGACACCAGATGGAGATATGCAACTTGTTTGTAGTTTTCAGAATAATTCCAGCACTATTTATCTCAGAAGAGCAGTCAGACATGTAACCAAACATTCTGCTTCCTGTTGCTGTAACAGTGTAAGTATGAAGTGTGTGTGAGTGAGGTAAGAAGCAGGCCTGGGCCAGGCTGTAGTCCTGGTTCAGCAGCTACAGACTGAAGTTCTGCGGAAACACCTGCACTGTGCCAAATCATTCCTGTTGTCACGACTCACAAAGCGTAAGCATAATTCTCTTCCTGTTGAGACATGTCTGTAAAGCTGCTTTGCGGTCAAGTCTATTGTAAAAAGACACAGTTGTCTACAATAAACATGACAAAAAAAACATCATGTAACAATGTGAGAATGAGGGGACGTTGGCTAATTATGAGAAATATTGTTGTCAGGCCTTCTGCCGTGAAGCCTGGGGGTAGAGTGAGCTGCTTTTACCCAGCTCAGTGCACTCTGCTGCAGCTGGACCAGGTCTGCTGAGGTGCTGATCCATCTGGCCAGCTAGGACGCTCGCTGCCAGTCCACATGACATGACTCCACCGGCCTCGCCTTAGCTGTCATGTGACATGGGAGGGTTTGACAAGAACATGTGAAACACCGACCGTGAGGGTGTGTGTGTGTGTGTGTGTGTATCTTGGCATGAATTTAGCTGTATGTGGGGATCAGGTGGTTCCATGATATAAAAATATAAATGTTATTTCATTTTCATGCACCGATTAAAGCTTCTTTCCTCAGCAGAGATATGATATAAGTATATATATGGTGAAGTATATATAAGTGAAGTATATATGGTGGTGTGTATGTGGTGTGGAGTGTATATGCGGTGTGGAGCGTGTATGGTGTATTGTGTATATGGTGTAGTGTGTGTATATGGTGTAGTGTATATGTGGTATATAGTGTAGTGTATATGTGGTATATAGTGTAGTTTATATGTGGTATATGTTGTAGAGTATATAGTGTATATGTGGTATATGGTGTAGTGTATATGTGGTATGTAGTATAGTGTAGTGTATATAGTGTAGTGTATATGTGGTATATAGTGTACAGTATATGGTATAGTGTATATGGTGTAGTGTATATAGTGTTAATATATTGCCTTAGAAGGGGACGCTTGAACATACCCAATCAATAAACCAAACTTACTAAGGTTCTTATTTGGTATCTGACAGTTTTTGTTTGTTTATTTGTTCATTTGCTTTCTGGGATTGATGCATTCTCCCTCTGAAACCATCATTCCCCTTCTAGACCAGAACTCTTAGGGCCCATTTTCTGTGAACTAAAATTGCATTTTTGTTTCTGTGAGTGAATGTTGCACATTCTGGCACAGCACTGAAACAGTACATAACAGTACATACCAGTACATAACAGTACATGCCAGTACATACCAGTACATAACAGTACATAACAGTACATAAACAGTACACAACAGTACATAAACAGTACATAATCACATTTGGTTTTAATGGTCAATTGCTGTTGTTCATCTAAGACTAACAGGATAAAGTTGTAGATCCTGTGTTTATTTAGTCATGTAGTTTCTTTCTATGGGGCAACTCTGCACACTTTGCAGAGGATCTGTGTGATACCTCACTCTCAGTATGTTTTCAACGATGCTTTGTTCACATGTTCCAGCCCACTCAAGCTGGTCCACCAGAACCGGGATGGGACTCACTAAACATGCAGTACTATCTGCCCATACATTTTGAGAGGGGGACACTGTGGCCAGATAATGCTTATCTACTGTAGCAAGGTCACGCATGGTACAAACTACAGAAGGGACATATGAAGTACATTATAAACTACAGAAGGGACATATGAAGTACATTATAAACTACAGAAGGGACGCATGAAATACATTATAAACTTAACAAATTAAACGTTAATGACACTGAGGTTTTTTCTCTTCTCTACTGAAGCATTCAATGTTGTTTAGTGTAAAGGTTTGAGGTTCTATCTGTTTATAATCATTAACAAAGGAGGAAGAAGGAAGAAGTCAAATTTGAGCAGTTTTGAAGAGCAGGTCTACATGTTCATGACAAGTTTGGAGATGTGAAGCAGATGATTGGTTGTTGCGTAATAATGTTTTTATTGTCTTGGGGGAGTTTACCTTTTGCACAGAGAAAAAAGTGCCATCCGGTTAATTAAAACCTGTGTCACAGGTCTTTACTCTTCCCATTTCCATGCAGCTGTAGGTTGAAACGGAAACATGGGTTACGACTGAGAATGGGTTACGACCAGAGGTGGGTAGTGACATGTTACATTGACTCTGTTACATTTTATTTAAGTAGCTTTTTTAAAGTTAACTTTATACTTGAGTACATTTGTGAAGTAAAAAATGTAATTCCATTCCGTTATGTTCCTCTATGTTCTTCCCGTTACATTTGAACATCATTTTAATTCAATTTTGTGTTTTGTTCAATGCTGTGTATTAGTCTTTTCACAAGATACTTTCTTACTTTAATTTACTTGTTTTTATTTGAGTAATTATTATTTGAATATTATTTAGTATTATAATTTATTATTAATGTAACAGTACGTTTAATTGAGTACACTTGTTGGCTACTTCTCATTATACCCGAGAATGAAATACAACTCTGAATGGGTTATGATTGAGAATAGTTTGCGATCTTTTTGAGAAAGTGATTTAAATAGTTTATTTTTTTGCTGCCAAGCCAATGTGTACGGTTTCATGTCTTTGCCATTGCTAATGACTGACTAGCGGAACAGCTGGGCATTCCAACAGTATCGGTTGTCGTGAAGTCTTCCAAGAGCCTCCAGACCTTGTTATGACACTGAGCAGAGGCGTAGAACTCCAGGCTGTCCCTGGTTCAGTTAAAACATGTCCTGACAACGAGCACCAGGTCTCACGTTTGTCCTCCTACTTGTGAGAGACGGAAGTTCTGGTATCTGTGACCTGTACTCACTTTATTAGAAACATTGTTTTATTTAATTCTGTAGATGTACTTTTATTAGTAACATCTACATTTTAGATACACCTTGCTGATGGCTGATGTACATGTGGAGACTCAGGTTAGGGTTACGGTTATGTGCAGCTCATGTTAGGCACCTTCTAACTGTTCATAGTCCGTTTCTGGACGAAGCTGATCTCAGGTGCATGGGTGGTGATTCCTGCGTTACCCTATTCCACACATCATGATAGTGTCCCTGCTGTGTTAAGAATGAACTCACTCCCAAAGAGCATCTGGCCAGTGGTGATCCTGTTGATCAGTGGGACAGGATAGAGGATGGCTGAGAATTTGGCACATGTGGCTAAATCCTGCATGGCTAGGTGTGCACCTGTAACTAAAGAAGAGGCGTAGTCACGTAATGAATCTGGTTCATGAGAATTGGGTGAAGCTCCAGGTTTCTAATAAAATGTCTGGTGTATTTGTCATGACAGCAAAAGGCAAACACTAATTTTTAACGTGAGAAGTTTAATTATATCTCCAGGCTTTTATTGCAATTGGCGTACTATTGCGTCAATATCCACTTACTGACGGTAAAAAATTAAATAAATGTTGTACTTTTAAACGCCTGTACTTCTGAAAATCAAATCAAAATTATATTTCAGTTGTAAGAAAGATACAGGCAAATATAACTGTGTTGACAGAACCCAGAGATTTAATCCTTACACTACACAAAGTTATTAATAACACAAGAGACCATAAAACACTTCAATAGTACAGTCAGCCTGCCAGATTTCAGTTGCCGTGAAGACAAGCCAAGACATAAAACACTGTTATATTGGTAGGATTAAATCAATAAGACCAAAGTTTTATTTTCACGACCTGTTGCCGGGTGACAGACATAAGAGGACGGGGGGGGGGGGGGGTCTGAAATGGCCTGTCCCCCTGGGATGGGTCCCTACCCTGCGAGGAGATCTTCCAGTGTAAACACCTGAGCGGGATGTCGGAAAGAGGAGCACCACATCTTTCCCGTGGCTCGTCGCCTCGGCGCGACACATCTAAATATTATGACACAGGATATGACAGAACATATCTGGTGGGTAGATGCTTGAGGATTTCTGGTGCCGTGTTCACTCTCCTGATATTGCTTCACATCTCGATCTCTCATCTCACATCTAGGTACTTTGTTTACTATACCAAGTTGTGTCAACCAGTTATTCAGCTTAGCGCTGGAGTTAATCTGAAGATTTGAGGATCTTGGCTAACGTGTGTGGGCGGGATCTGGGGGCAGGAGCAGCATACCCAATTCATTTTGTTTTGTTTGATTATTGGAATGGATTTATTAGTACCAGAGCACGCAGTTAAGTGTGCTGTATTTGTATATAGCTTACTCGTACTTATTTGAATCACTTGGAAACAGTAATATGTCAACACACAAAGTCATAAAGATACTCTTGTTCCAAAACCTAGTAATTAACCCTCTATAGGACTTTGTCAGTTATAACAAAAAATAAAAAATACATTTTAATCCTTCAGCCAATCAAATTGATTATTGTTTTTAGGTTCAAAGACTGTTCAAATAACTTTGTTGAATTTAAACTGATGTTTCATGATCCATTTAAACTGACATACCTGCTGTATTTAGTTACAACTGTTTGTCAAAGTAGTCAGCAGTAAGGTTTTCATTAAATTCTGTGCAAATAAACTAGTAGTCCAGTGAAGAGTGACGCGCGCATATCTCTGAGCTTGACCTGTCCTGTCAAGGCCCGTGGCCGAAGGATCATTTTCGCTCTCTATCGTTCTTTTTTTTACAGCTACTCTTTTTTTACAGAGATCTGATGTAACACAAACCAGACTCGTTGCGTCTGAGACGTTTTCCGCTAGGGACTGGGCGCGCGTGTTCGGATAGGGACATACTGAGTTTAGAGGTGGTGTTCGCCGTGGCCTACTGCGCGAGACTACGGGGGTATAGACGAGGAGCGCGAAAGGCTGCGTCGTGGACCAACCGTACCAGAATGCGACTGCAAGTAAATCCGTCACTTAATAACTACACAAAAATTACAGCCGAATGGGAATGGAGCGCGCATTCTCGAAGTGCCTCCCTGCATCTTGTCAAGGTGCGTTAGGTCTGCTTTGTTCATGCTCATAACGATATTAGCGACTGGTGAATAACCCTAACCTTAACTATTGCCTTTTAAGCCGTCTTCTTCTGTGTGCAATGTACTGTGCAACCTGTTTAACAAACTGAAACGTTATTCGAATGTCGGAGATTATCGTGCACTGTGAATGTGAAACTCTCTACCTTTTGATCGTATAGGCTACATTTACAAATATGAAGAAAAACTACACTCTTCTAGTAGTGTGAATTTGTGAAAGGGCACGGTGCCTCCGTCACAAGGTGTGGCAAACATTTAGTCTGCGTTTTTGGTGATGTCCGATTCGTGAACGAATCGTTCACTTGAACCAGTTTTTTTTATTAACAAAGCGAACCGGTTCACAAGTCATACCCAATCGAACTTAATGTAACATTCAGGCCTAATATTTGTTTAAGTATACTAACTTAGTCATATCAATCTAACAATTTAACGTTATCAATTGTATGGTGTGATCAAACCACGTGTGGCAAAGCATCTAAAGAACATCGATTTCGAAATGTAAGAAAAAAAACCGAAGACATTAAAAACGTCTATGTTGATTTCGTTTATATTTTCCATTTAATGACCGCAGCTCAGTGTTCTCTGCGCTGAGTGTTTGTGTGTGCGGCTCCGTGCGCTAACTGAAAAGCCGGTGTACCCTACACCGGTTGAACCGGTATCTTACACAATCAACTCACCCGTTAGATAAATGTAGGCTAATCACCGAATTCACCGAGTCCGACCGGTTCGTGCAAACCGGTTTCTTTCACGAACTCTAAATCACGAACTCAAGAGCCGATCCCAAACCACTGCTACTGTAGGCAAGTTTGATGCAGATGTGCCAGGCTACCGGGCTACTGTATCATATGATAAGATGTGCATGCAGTGGCGTAGTGGAAAATTCCGGGATCTTACCGCAATATGCAGGGTGGAGGCCCTTTTTATTGTTATTTTAGTTTTTTTAATTTACGATCGCCTCCTGTGGGCTCCGAGGAGCCCACGCCGCCGCGTGATCTGCGTGCCCCACCCTTATGGAAGTGTGAATACGGTCATATTTCCCGACCCTCTTTTCTGTTGTGCAAGCTGGCCTTAATTCAGGAACTGGACCGCAATATGAAAACTCACAGAACGGATTAAGATAGGACAGTGAAGTGAAAATGGTATGTAGGTAATTTGAGCATGTTTACTTTTGGTAAACTTGGCTTTGAAAAAGTATTAGACATCCCTCAGTAAACGATAGGTTCAAACTGTGAATCCGAGATGTGCCTGAACATGCTGCTATACGAGTTTACACAAGCATAGAATTTACAGGCCAGTAAAACCCATTATATCAAAGTAAGCGCCCCATCTCCAGGGCAAAATGAATCAGTCGATTCTAATGATCGAATCTTTGTAACGGACGGAAGTAGAAAAACATTTCAGGCAAGCCCGTGATTTCTTCCGTTCTGTATTGTGCAATTTACAATTAAAATATAATAATAAAAAGCCTCCTTGATTACAATAAGTGTTCAAAAGACACGGATTTTAGATGTGACGTTTTTGGAAACAACTACATCTGTATGAAGTTTAATGTGTCCAACTTATATTCAGAATCTAAGAACTGCTGACTTTTATACCGGTCCAAAAGTCCACACTTAAAAAGTGATTTTATTTAATCTTTCATAGACAAATAAAAACTAGTATTTTTTAAAACGATTAAAAATTAACACATTATTTGAAATTGGGGTCCATATTTTCAGTGTTTGAGTAATTCACATTTAAATTTAAATATGTCTTAATATCTTTTTCAAACAACATTTGTTACATTTTTTAAAGTTCTCTGTGCATTACATTTTGTTCAAAAACATGCATCTGTATTGTTCAGTTAAAAATCAATGGCTGGTATTGACCTAATTGGTATGATCATATATATTTATTGTTACCACAGCTAGTGTATTAACCTTGAAGAAAGGCTTTTGTTGAAAAACATTTCCCAGACATTTGTAACGGTGCCAGAGAAGCTTAGAGATGCACTTAGAGATGCAAGTCCAAACTGTTCTGGAAAGTTCTGGAAAATTCTTCCAGTGCCAGATTCTTCAGTTCACAGTGGTGTAACGGATTTTTGCCTCCAACTATTTAAGTACTGACTATGAAATACTAGCTCATAGGCACTAGGAGGACACAGAGCCTTTAATCATAAGTTACTAAAACTGTTCTATTTCATAACAAAAACTCTCATCACCTGTAACATATGCTCTGCAGAGACAGAGGTCAATGGGATATCTACTCTGCTTATAAATACCAGTTTATAGATACCTGCTTATAGATACCAGTCCTGCCTAAAACAGCATACACAAGGCATCGGATCGGATCCTGTCGTGTGTTTGAGCAGTTTGGGACAGGAGGGTTCACTGCTGCCCCAGATGATACTTCCGATGGTTCCTCTTCTGCAAAGAACCATATAAATATTTACATCACCAAATATTTGACCCTGGTCTCATTGGTGATATTTGTCCCCAGTCCCATTGGTGATAGTACCCCATATATGTTTATCATACAGTATAAATTAATGTGATTATCCATTGTTGCATACATAACTGTCATGACAAAGACTTTTGCATATTCATGTGTATGATGTTCTTTTGCTGCATGTTCAGTCATCTTCACTAATGAAAGAGAAACATGTCAACTTTTAACAGAAGGTTTTAACTGGAAAAAATGTCAACCTTTAACTGAAAAAAGAAGGAAAAACATTTTAGAACTGTTGTTCAGGATTGTGTAGAAAAGCGTGGCTTGTCTAATCTATAGCATCTAAATGGAAAGACAAGAGCCATAAAGTTTTTCATTAAAAAGCCTTTATCCTCCATTGCTTGCACTGAAAGGATTGAGGCAACACAGTTTTTCTTGCCATGAAGCGTTGGAAGCAGACAAAAAGCTTTGTAGCAAATACGTGGCTTTTTTAATTCCAAATGTCACAGAATTACAACTGAACTAGATTACAGAATCCTGGTGGGAGGATGAGACAATGTTGCACCAAGCAGTCTGCTCTCTCCACCACACAGTCTGCATTCTCCTCCAGTCTGCTCTCTCCACCACACAGTCTACATTCTCCTCCAGTCTGCTCTCTCCACCACACAGTCTACATTCTCCTCCAGTCTGCTCTCTCCACCACACCATATAGTCTCTCCACCTTACATTCCAGTCTGCCTACTGCATAGTTTGGTCTCTCTAGCATACAGTCTGATCTCTCCACCATATAGTCTTTGTACTATTCAAGCCCCTTCTCGGTGCAGTCTCTCACCAAGAAAACACCCTGCTCTGTATAGGAAGTTGAGGTTATATTTCTCAGCAGACATTCACTCAATCTCTGTCACACACACACACATTTTCTCACATCTCCTTGATTTTGTTTTGGTAAAATGAAGCTAGCACCTGTGGTGAGTCCTCATCTCTCTCCCTGCTGTAGTAGCACACATACTTCTGTCTCCTCTATGTGTAGCTCTCCTCTCTCTTTGTTTTCTTTATTGTATAGTGAAAGTCACACTACCCTCTTCTTTGTCTTCATCTTCTTCTCTGTTTGGTCCGATCGCAGTGGTAATTGGGTGAGCTGGTGTCTCTGTCAACAGACTTTTCCTCCAGCTCCTGCCAGGGATCTCAGTGGCAAACATTAACATCAGTACCATCTTGTTTACAAGGGCTGCCCTCTTGCCATGACAAAGGGAGATTTATTTCTCTGTGCAATGTAATGCAAATCTAAATCCGAAGTTTAAAAGTGACAGCACTCATTTATTTATTTTTTTCTCTCCCTCTTTCCCTCTCTTCTTTCCCATCTTTGTAGATTGTAGGTGATCATCCTCTGTGACCAACATGAGTTGGAGCTTTCTCACACAGCTGCTAGAGGAGATCCACAACCACTCCACATTCGTGGGGAAGGTGTGGCTCACTGTTCTCATAATTTTCCGCATCGTCCTGACTGCTGTGGGTGGTGAATCCATCTACGCGGACGAGCAGAGCAAATTTGCCTGCAACACCAAACAGCCTGGCTGCGAGAACGTCTGCTATGACACCTTTGCTCCGATCTCGCACATCCGTTTCTGGGTATTCCAGATCATCATGATCTCCACGCCCTCCATCATGTACCTGGGCTACGCCATCCACAAGATCGCCCGCACCTCGGAGGAGGAGCAACGCAAACTTCTGTGGCATCGACGAAGGATCGAGCGGAGGAGCCGGTGGCATGGCAGGCCTCACCTGGATGATGTCCTGGAGGTAGATGAAGACGATGAAGTCGTGGAGCCAATGATCTACAACAATGAGCTGAAGGCTCAGGAGGATAAATCAGAGATCGCAAAGAGCTTGGACTGGATGGCTATGAAACATGATGGCCGCACTCGCATCATGCGTGAGGGTCTGATGAGGATCTATGTGCTCCAGCTGCTGTCCCGTGTCATCTTCGAGATGGGGTTTCTCGCAGGACAGTACCTTCTGTATGGCTTCCGCGTCAACCCATACTACGTGTGTGACAAACTACCTTGTCCCCACCGGGTGGACTGCTTCATCTCACGGCCCACCGAGAAGACTGTCTTTCTGCTCGTCATGTACGTGGTGAGTTTTCTTTGCCTGCTTCTCAACGTGTGCGAGATGTTACACCTGGGCATCGGCGCCTTCCGTGACAAGCTGCGCAGGCGGCGGAGTCCAGGCCGCCAGTCGGCGTTATCCTACCCCTACCCCCGGAACATCTCCTCCTCCCCACCAGGGTACAACCTCATCATGAAAGGCGATAAACCAAGTGGAATGTCCAACAGCCTGGCCTCCCCCAAGCAGCAGAATGCTGGTGGTGGGGGGCAGGAGGAGCCCTGCACCAGCCAGGACGAGAACATCCCCTCGGATCTGGCCAGCTTGCACCGACACCTGCGTGTGGCCCAGGAGCAGCTGGATATGGCCTTTCAGTCATACAGCATTAAAACGCCCCATACATCCAGGGCCAGTAGCCCAGGGTCCGGGGCTACCGTGGCGGAGCAGAACAGGGTGAACGCAGCCCAGGAGAAAGAGGGCACTCAGCCCAAGGCCTGCTCGGAAAAGACAGGGACCATAGCAAAGAACGGAAAATCTTCAGTGTGGATTTAAACCTTCGCAATAACGATACACTCTCAGACAAACCGTCATCTTTGTCATTTACAGAAGTTATAGATTATGTTAATTCCACGTCTTTAGCTTCTGTCTTGGAGAAGTGGAAAATACAAATAGCTATCGGCCTGTCAGTGTAATGTTAGCAGTTTGATATCGGATCCTGTAGGAGAGCCGGAGATGACGTATGTGTGTACAGTCCTTTTGTGATGTGTTTTCTTGTGCTTAACAACCCTCAGAGTAGTAGTTAGTGCTGATCCACGCACCATATTTAGAGTAATTTTCACTCATTTTTAGAACATGTATATGCATAGACCACATTAAAAGTTAGATGTTTGTTTTTTAATTATTATGGATTTATTTAACTTATTTTATGTGTGCACTGTTGTTCATCATAGATCAGTACAAGAACAGAGCAGAAAAAGAGATGCATTAACGTTAGCTGAACATTTTAGCTCCTTCTTATAAAGCCTCTCTATTACAAATACAAATCCTAATTATTATCTAATTTTGAAGTATTTCTTATTGATTAGAGGCAATCATTACCAGTACAGTTGGCATTCGGTCTCACGTTTCTTGATGCGATTTCCACTTCTAGATTCCAGTCCATATTTTCAGATAAACTTTATGGAAGAGCAAAAAACAGCCCAATATACCCAAGAGCAATAATGCATTAAAACTATGGTATTTATTTTATGTTGCATTGTTTTAGGAGGGAAACATAGTAATATTTAAAACTGTAAATAAGTTAAGTAAGCAGTGGTCCTAATATGTGATTTATAAATATATATATTTTCTTTTTTATATTTTTTTAAAATTCACTTAGCTACCTAATGCTTTTTCCCCAGAAAATGGTTTTCATAGTTTTATTTCTCTCTATCTCTATATATATATATACCAGCATTTGGAAATGTTCTTATCAAAAGTAACTTACATATTTAACCAGTATGGCATTACATACCCTCCCTGAGCATAGAGCCCATGATCTTGGTGTCACTAGCACTGTGTTACCTGCTTTACCAGGTGAGCTGCAGGAACAGTGCAGATGCAGTTAGTCTATGAGCTCTCATATACTGTGCATTAATGCCAAACCATTACTAGCATGTCAATGCTGATGCCAAATACTATTATTACAAGAGCTGTGAAATTGTGTAATTAGACTTTTATTTTTAATGAATCAAATAAGGTTTAAAGGCATTGTAATGTAATCTTATCATGGACAAAACAGGTTTGGAGACTCTATGCAATACGTATTTCTGGAGCAAGAATATGTTTCTGTTGTGGAACATTTTTTTTCAGATGTGCTTTTACTGTTTACAATTGTAACATTGGTTTGATTTGTCCTGCATTAAAAAGAATAATAAATTTAGGATTAACTCAGAAATGTGTGCATCATGCTTCAATTTTTGAGTGTAATGCTGAAAATGCTGATGTTACACTAACAAGTAAAATATCTGGCACATACTCACCACATACTTAAAACACTTTCCTTGCACTAACACCTGTTTTACAGGTGCACAGTTCCAGGTAGGGGCCCATCATGAACCTTCCTCCATTCTCCACCCTAGACTGGCTTTGTGCTGTGCAGCTTGTGGTTAATGGTTTGAATTCTGACATCTTCTCCAGGGAAGACTGGTCGCTATGGAGTTGGTTGATATAGGAACCATCATCAAACAGAGCTGTGTGTCTCACAGGACCTACTGAGCACAACTGATCTGTATCCTGTAGCCACAACCCAACTCCTCTGGGAACAACTGAACATGCAAACAATTTTTACTTGTAGCACTGTTGATAAATTGTATTTTTAACACAAAAATAATAATAATAAAAAAAGCTTATCTACATGACTAGCTACATGTAAAAGTTAGAAATAAATTTTTTAATTAAACTGGTCACAGAGACTTTATTTCCGTATATAAATGACAGTGATATGCAGTATAAGCTTATAGATAAGTACTGTGGTTAGTTTACAATGGTTTATTATTACAAAATCAAAATGCATGAACAAATGAATAAATTAGTCTTATGTACCCTGAGGCTAGAAAAGAGAAGAACAGACAATAAGAATAGAAGAGAATA
>JAOYMR010000016.1:11682338-11695505 GCA_025802075.1 Tenebrosternarchus preto | reverse complement strand
GCGGGGCCGGCGTGGTTTGCGGCGGGGCGCGCCGGGGCGTCGTCGGGGGGGGGGGGGTGCCCGCGGCGGGGGGGGGGGTCCCGTGGGGGGGGGGGGCGCGAGCCGGGCGGGGCGGGGTAGTTGCTGGAGTGGTAGATGCTGAGAACTATACTTGATAACTTGATTAAATGTGCTGAAGCTTTAATTACATTGTTTTTGTTACTATAATTATCATTATTATAAAATGGAACTTATATGTAGATGTTTAGATATCATGTGTGTGTATATATATATATATATATATATATTATCATGTATATATTTAGGTCCTTAGGTCCTAAAATAGTTGGTGTTACATTTTATATGAGCAAATGTAAACAATCTGAACGCAAGCTTGGCTTTAACTGTCCTCGGCCTATCAGGTGAGCTCCTTGCCAGTTTCTGGGGGAGCCAAGCTCCGCCCATCCACGGCAGCTGTGCTCCGCCCACCACAGCAGGATGAGCCGGGACACGCCTGTCCGCAGTTGGCCTGCTTCCTACTACGTAAGTAGGGAGAAGCGATGGGTGAGTGGTGCGCTGTCCCTGAGCCGCACCTCCGTCAGCTTCACGTCGGAGCCGAGCCGCGGGGCGGCGGCAAGCGTCCCGCTGGCCCACATCATGGAGATAAAAATGGAGTCATCCAGCTTCATCTTCGGTGCTCTGACGGTGCTTGAGCAGGGCGGAGTCAAGCACTGGTTCGGCTCCCTCCGCCCGTGCCGCTCCGCCGTGTACCACGTGGTGGAGCACTTCTGGAGGGAGAGGCTGCTGGCTCCCGGCGAAGCCCATGCGTCCCCGCCTCCACTCAGCAAGGGCCAGGAGCTTCTCAGCCTGGTGTCCGGAGCCCAGCGCAGGCTGGCCGACACGGGCAAGGTGCTCGACCACCAGGGGGAGCAGTTCGATAACATGATGCAAGGGCTGGACAAGATCGAGTCTGACCTGGGCGTGGCTGATAAGTAAGCAACCTTCGCGTTGGCTTGGTTTTCAGATGTAGTGGTGATGTGTCATCAAAAGGCGAGGAAAGTCAGGTTTAAGATGGAAGTAACTATGTTTCAGGTCAGTTTAATGGAAGAACAGCAAAGCCTCCATAAGAGTGTTTAGGATACATATACTCACGGTTACCTTACATTGAATACAGAACTTTCATTACTACCTTCCAATGCTTACACTGATGAATGTTTATCAAATATCTACTGATCTATGATCAGGTCACCTTTGACAGTGTAATTGTGTTTTACAATGACATAAAAGGCAAGAACTGGGCCTCTGTCAGGGCTGTGCGAGGCCTGATAAGTGTGGGCTGTGTTGTTGTTGTTGTGTGCAGGCTGCTCTCTGAGCTTGAGTCTCCACCCTGGTGGCCGTTTGGCAAGCTGCCCTGGAGGAGTCAGCCGGAAGCCAAGACAGAGGCAGCCGCGAAGGCTCCCAGCCCCAAAGGCACTGGCAAGGCCCCCAAGGTGATCAGCAGCATCCCGGCGGTAGTGTCCCGTGGCGGAGATCCAGGCGAGGTGAAGCCGGGCAGCCTGGCCGTGCTGGTCTCGGGCCTGGAGGTGCGGGGTGCCGGGGGGCAGCTTGTCCACCGCTTCGACAGGGACGAGGTGGATGACGTCCGCGTGCACAACCCCTACGAGATCAGCATCCGCCAGCGCTTCATCGGCAAGCCCGACATCTGCTACAGGCTGCTCTCAGCCAAGATGGCCGAGGTCCTGTCCGTGCTGGAGGTGCAGTACAAGAAGAAGGTGGAGTTCCTGAGCGATTACGCTGCCTTCCAGGCCACGCCCACTAGCACACCTGGGAGTGCCGACAGCGTCGCTGGTTTCTCGGGTGCAGGTGTGACGGCCGCAGCCTCAGTGGACCTGCTGATGCCCTGGGCTTTGTTTCTGTTCAGTGTTGAATGATATTTACAAAACTTCTGTATTTGATTTACTGGCATCACATATCTATGCGTCTCGATGCTATTTGATTTTAAACGGCATTAGTTAAAGGCCTTAGTATTGTGTAATAGGGCACATCACGAGAATCAGTTATCAGTTTTACATTTTGCAGTGAAATTGAAATTAATTTTTTCCACCACATGATGGCAGTGTTGCTATAGCTGCCTATCATGTGAAGTGAATAACAGGCGTGTAAGCCCTGGAAAAACACAGATCATTTCACCATCCACCTCCACATGTTTACTTTTGCAGAAAACATTTAACAGATCATTACTCACACAATGCTCAGCAGTTACTCTTCTTTACAATTTGAGCTCTGCCAGTTATTTTTCCCACAGTTCATTGCAGTAGGAGCTTCACTTCCAGCGTTACTAAATCAAGGTCTAGCTGTCTTAACGCTACAGAAAAAAGAAGCAAGCAGTCACATTTTTGGGGTTCAGACTGACTGCTGTGGAAATTGAGGCCCATAATGTAATAATGTTTCTGAGTATCTGAGTATCTGTTATGTTCATTGAGTCCTGGGCCTTTGTGTGTGTGTGTGCGTGTGTGTGCGTGCATGTGTGTGTGCATGCATGTGTGTGTGTGTGTGTGTGTGTATTTGTCCCCCTGCAGGTGTGTCCTCATCACACGGTCTGGACACAGAAGTGCCCGTGGAGGTTCCTGTTGGGGATCTGACTCAGGTCCAGCTGCACGTCCTGCGTCCCACAGTGACTGAGGCTGAGGCCCAGGAGCTCAAACAGGTCCGCCTGCCAACCTCACGTAACCTCTTGCATTTAGGGGAGGAGGCGAGCTGCTGGAGAGCTCCAGTCTGGCAGAGCTCAGCCCTCACACTGCCGAGAGCATCCTGAGAACTGCAGCAGGCAGGTTGGCTTGTGGTTGTCAGATGGTAGATCTTCAGGAGCAGGACTGGACTTAATCTCTGCAGGTCAGGATAAGCTAAACTCATGATTCTCCACACCTGTTTTAGCAAACAGACCGTCCATATCAGTAAATTTGTTAGTATTTTTCTCCTGCATGCTGCTTCGTGCTGGGTTAGCTGCATGAAAGCTCAGAAGAAAAACGTTCATGAGGCTGCTCAAAAACACCCCACGTGAGATTAATGAGAGAAAAAGAACCCCCACGTGAGATGAACAATGGAAGAAGAACCTCACGTGAGATTAACGAGGGAAGAAGAACCCACGTGAGATGAACGAGGGAAGAAGAACCCCACGTGAGATTAATGAGGGAAGAAGAACCAACAGTATGCAGCTCGCATAACGTTAAGGGAATAACAGAAATGCCTGCTAGGAAAATTTTCGAAGGACCCAATAATCAGTATTACATATTTTTTTCTTTGACCTTAAGGAACCACATTTCACACACAAAGACTCGGTTCCTTCCGTAGTAAACCTTTTTGTTTTTTTCTGGTTGTGGCAGATTTACTTCTTATTAGGCAGTGAGTAAATTCAGCGTTGCTTTTAAATAGATTCCCATGTTCATCATTTTCAAAACCAAGTCATTTTTTGCAGCCTGCGTTTGTTTTCGGTGGGTCCACCATGTCCAGTATTGTTTCTGCCTCTGAGGGGAAGACCTGGGTCTGTGTGAACGGCCTTTTATATGAACGAGGATAATGATGATGAGGATGAGGATGAACTCTAACCTTTAAACTGTTACACAGAGGAAAAATCCAGAAGAATTTACCATACTGCAGAATCCAGAGATCTCAATGTCCTCTGCAGCTGTCAGAATTTGGACCTGAGCACGCGCGCACACACACACACACACACACACACGCACACACGCGCGCGCACACACACACACACGCACGCACGTGTACACACACACACTAATACACACACAGCTGTGTCTCGAACTAAACCACTAGTCTCTCCACACTTGCATGAACCCGTCTGCTCTGTGTCTTAAATATGTTGTTAACTAGTTCTCTTCCAGTTTCCTCTCAGATTCCATGGGGTTATTTGATTCATTTTTCTTTGACTGATTAGCTAAAGCAAAGCACTAGTCATGTGTTATTAGTGTGTTATTGTGCAGAGTTCACACAGCTGGATTTGCTGATCATTTCTTTAAACTAAGAATTTAACCTGGCAGTGAGGAGGAGGAGGATAAAAACCTCACGCTCCACCAAAGGCTGTTGTGTTTATGGTCTCCTGGCAGTCCAGAGGAACGCACACTTTCAGCCTGGGGTGAGACCTTTGCGAAGGCTGCAGTTCACACAACACACCACCAGAAGCCGCTGTAGAGCTCCCTCATGTTCACTTCTGCTCTTCCTACAGCAGACGTCATCACAGCGCAGCCTGGGCCCTCTGATGAGCCTGATTAACCTGTACGTGGAAGAGTGTTTGTGTCCCTGGACCCTCGTTCTATCCACAGTGGGGTGTGTTTCATATGTGCACGAGGCCCAGGTTTCTGTGGATACCATGTGACCTGGTAACAGAAAGCCCCCTGACGCCCTGTGTCACACACCTGTGTGTTTTTTTGCTTTGCAGGCTATTCTGAAATATAGACATTAGCAATGGATGACGTTTATCCATCTGAACGAGGAGTAAGGAGTTTAATATTTGGGTTTCCTGGAGTGGGACTGATATGTTATGGTGCTCCATATGGATGCACTGGCATGCTTTTCCCTGGAACTCCAAACTGTTCCCTTTATGCTGTGGTTGGTTTGAACATTTTCCAGTATCCAGTGCACATGTTGCTTTCTGCTGAAGTCTTGTAGTAGATGTAATGACATTTGGTGTGTGTGTGTGTGTGTGTACCGTGAAGAGCACTAGGGCGTCTGCAGGGAGTGTTATTTCGCTTGGCGTAACAGGGCCTGTGTTGAATGTGCCTCTGACCATAACCCACTAATCCGTTTAGAGAGCCGCACACAGGATTGGGCCCCGGCAGTGAGCAACGGCTCATATGCTTATCAAAATCACACGTTCCAACACTGTGCAGAATGACCAGCCCTGGTGAGGAGCCACACCCAGCCCAGCAGTGAACCCAGCTGCACACCTGCTGATAATCTAGTGTTCTGTAATGGTGACTCTCCAAGTTCTCCAGTCCCACCAAAGCTCATCAGTGGTCCTCATTTCTGCTGTGTGAAACCTTCCAGCACACCTGAACTGGGCTCTTATGAACACTGAATACACGGTGGGCGTGGCTCAGATGGTTGGGGGGGGGGGGGTGGTTAATACAAAACAGAAAGAAATCTGTTCAAGGAGTCTGTACCTCTATGTGATGTGCATTTGTGTGTGTGTGTGTGTACATGTATGTGTGTGTGTTCAGATGCTGATCCAGCTGAAGAGTCTGGCCCTGGAGGCCGAGACGGAGCTGGAGAGGCAGGATGAGACCCTGGACGCTCTGGCTTCCTCCAGTGACCGCGCTGCCCTGAACATCGACAAGCACACGCGCAGAATGAGGAAACTGCTGTAGTGGCCGACGCCTCCCTGTCGCCATGGTAGTAAAAGCCACGTGTGTTCCAGTAGGAAGAAATCTCACGTTGTGCAGGGGAGGGGGTGTGAATATGATGGTGTGCTGATGGAATGCTTGGTCAGTGCTTGTGTTGAATGTACATGTAGTGAAATTATGAAGGGATCATGCAGGACGATGGTGGGGGTGGGACAAGTCCCCAGAATCATGGCCTCTCACCTGATCTTTAGGGATCTTTGCTTGCTGTCGCCACCTGCTGGACAAAAAATACACAGAGTAACTTTAAAGGAAGCATTCCTCATGTTCTCAAACACAGAATAATAATAATAATAATAATAATAATAATACATTTGACATATGTAATAATAATATATGGAATAAATGACAGTTTTAAGCTTAAGCATGAAATCTTTACATCTGTTTCTAAAACCAATTTGTTTTTAATAAACTAAACCAAAAAAACCCTGTGATGCTGTGAAACACTGTAACTTCAGTAGTGTGGGAGGTTGTGGTGAGGATTAGACCATATGTGTGGAGAAAGAGAGATGAACCCAAAGAACAGCAGCTCCCTGAACACAGAGCCTGGACACGCGAGTGTCTGAGATAAAGTCTCGTCCCATGAATTGGGTTCAGATGAAAACAGCGCGAGGACCAGGCCAAGAAACCCTCTGGCTGGGATCAGCTGTGGGCGACCCTTCCAGCTGCCAACGTTAGCACATTTGGAACACAGACCGAACATCTGGAAGTCATCAAAGCTACATAAGTAAAATGCTCTTATAGCAGCTTCAGAGTGGTTAAGGACGGACATATGGGAAACATTGTGTTGTTATTCATGGAGGACAGGGGATGTTATGCTGAGGGGCGCACGGCACAAATTCTTTGGTTAATCAGTGACTACACAGGCATGTGGGGAGGGCAGGCCATCCTCATTTGCCTCGCTCACGTCGTCATCCTCGCGCACGTCGTCATCCTCGCTCACGTCGTCATCCTCGCTCACGTCGTCATCCTCGCGCACGTCGTCATCCTCGCTCACGTCGTCATCCTCGCTCACGTCGTCATCCGCATGCGCGTCGTCATCCTCGCTCACGTCGTCATCCTCGCTCACGTCATCATCCTCGCTCACTTCGTCATCCTCGCTCACGTCATCATCCTCAGCTGAACTGAAGTCAGAATGAAGTTCATGGCAAAACATGAGATTGGTATTCTCTGAGATGTCTGATAAACATGGCAATTAAAGAAACTATGAATTGCATGACCAAGTGTGTCATTATACATCAGCGTTAATGAACTAACAAGTTTAGAACTGAGCAGAGTTTGATTTTAAAATGGCATTTAAACTCGGGCATGTCTGTGTTTGTCTCCAGGTCTACACAAAGACCTACCACCATTTAAACTCAGTGTTTAAATGGTCTGTGTTTGTCTCCAGGTCTACACAAAGACCTGCCACCATTTAAACTCAGGCGTGTCTGTGTTTGTCTCCAGGTCTACACAAAGACCTGCCACCATTTAAATTCAGACATGTCTGTGTTTGTCTCCAGGTCTACACAAAGACCTGCCACCATTTAAACTCAGGCGTGTCTGTGTTTGTCTCCAGGTCTACACAAAGACCTGCCACCATTTAAATTCAGACATGTCTGTGTTTGTCTCCAGGTCTACACAAAGACCTGCCACCATTTAAACTCAGGCGTGTCTGTGTTTCTCCCCAGGTCTACACAAAGACCTGCCACCACAAAGACCACGGCTCTCCGGACCAGACCTTCCTGCTCAGCAAACTGCATGCCTCAGTGTCCCCCCCTAAAGGAAGTGCATGAGGCATGCATACTCTGAAGCGCCACCTACTGAGCATTGTACGTAACCCATCATCCTGATGCTCAGTCCTTGTTCCTTGAGGGCTGGTTCTTACCTTCATGAATGTTAGAGTCAGGTGTGATGTCAGGTAGGCAGTCAGTTGAACTGACTGTTGAATGATTTAAAATGCTCAGCTGGGCTTAGCTTCAAGGGCCAGGAGAGAGTATTAAAGCTGCAACACTAAGGGAGATTTAATGTCCCACATCATGAGTGTATCCTTCACTTCTGATCATGGTTTATTTCTATAGTTACATGTGTATGCTGTATATCGATAATGTTGCCAAATGCTGTAATCTTGTGTCTGAATGTAAAATAAACTGGAATAAACTCATCTGTGTTTGTCTCTGTGGCGCGAGGCTTGGGGGGTGCTGGGTGGAGGACCCCGTGCTGCAGACGGAGCAGTATCGTGGTGGGGGCCAAAGTCTCCGTAAACAGGCTGGCGAACGGGCAGGGGGGCCTTGTCATTACACCGTCCTGTTGGCAGTGAGAGGTAAGCATCTGCTTTCCATCCCGCGGTGAGACTCTTCCCTAGAGAGTGCAGGCAACCACCACACACCAAAGGCACTGAAGCACTGTGCTTGGCAATGACTGTGGGTTTCCCAGCTTGCTGGAAATTCAGGGTTAAGGGCAGACCTCTGTGCAGGACCTCTCTTCTACAGGACCTCAGAGCAGGACCTCTCTTCTACAGGACCTCAGAGCAGGGCCTCTGTGCAGGACCTCTGTGCAGGACCTCTCTTCTACAGGACCTCAGAGCAGGGCCTCTGTGCAGGACCTCTCCTACAGGACCTCTGTGCAGGACCTCTCTTCTGCAGGACCTCAGAGCAGGGCCTCTGTGCAGGACCTCTCTTCTACAGGACCTCAGAGCAGGGCCTCTGTGTGGGTCTTAGTCCTTTTGTACTGGACCTTTCTGTGTTCAGTCCACTGCTCTGATAAAACTGACCACCCAACCCTGTTATCTGAGCATTAAGCTACACAATATGTTTAAATATAGAAAACGTGTAAATGGGCACACTTAGTGTGAATGGAGAGAATTGCTGGATGAGGATGTGGTGTCTTCAGTGAGGTGAACCGATACTTTCTGTCACTACAAAGAAGTGAAGACTGAAGTTTTGATTAGTCTCAGCCAGGAATTACGAAAAAAATCTCACTTTTTCTGAAAAAGGACCTGCTGACCAGGGGAAGTCGTACAGGAAAAGGATAATAACCGAGATGGCATTGGTCAGCATTACAGTCAGGAGATCCTCGAGCTGGGTGTTGTGAGTTTACACAGTCCACTACTTCAATATGCTTTGTTTGTTAAGACGTCACCAGTAGCAGACGGTTTAAAACGAGATCCCCGCGAGCGGTCGGAGAGCGGTTTACTACGGCCCGCAGCGGCATGGGCTGTTCGGTCTGGCGCAAATCCTCAGGAGAAAACGACCTTCTTTTCTCTGGCGACAGCGAGGGCAGCCTGTACTTTAGTCTTGGTGTTTGTTTGCTTGTTCCACTTACTCTGTGGAATGTTTGGGTCATTTTGACTCCTTCCGTGCGTCTTTATTTCTGTTTGCATAAGGATTATTTACCGCTCCGCTGAGTTTCTCTCCGTCACGTTAGAAACCGCCAGCCCTTAGGGATTTTCCTCATAAACTCTCTCGCGGCGTGGCTGCGTGTATTCAGCGCTCGGAGAAGCATCGGGTAGAAGAAAACTGGCGTGGTGGGGAGCGCGAGGAAGTGGCGGCGGTCTGCTCCGACCACAGATTCTGTGCGAGAGATCCGGACCTGGTCTCGCGGCGGATCACGCGGAGACATCATTGATATTTGCTGGCGCTGAATCCCTCGCCTGTTTACACGCCGCGGCTACGCTAGAGCGTCTGTCTATCGATGGTAAATCGATCAGCGGCTGCCGTGGGAAAACACTGGCGAGGGAACCGGGTGTGGTGAGGTGCAGTAGAGCATTTACCAAAACACTGGACTGCCATTGACATGAACTGGTGATGTTAACTCCAGTCCCGGTGATGTTAACTCCAGTCCTGCAGGACATGTGGAATCATGGGTTGCCCAGCAACGTTGCGGATGCAGGTGCTGCTCCCGGAGTGACGTGTTCCAGGAACTCAAGCTCACTGCTCAGTAGGGGGTCATGTGGGGTAAGACTGTTTAGCAACCTGCTGTCTGGCAGGGGGTGTTTACTCTGTGAGGAAAGTATTTGATAGCTGTTTAAAGTACATTTATTCATTGGTAGGTAACATCTGCTGTGGAGATAAACATTTTTAAGTCTTGTATTTTTATGTTTTGATTTGATTTATATGTGGAGAGAGAATTGTGGATAGTGCTCAAGAACACAGTAGTGAGGAGACTGTGCTTCCTTTCCAGAACACAGTAGTGAAGAGACTGTGCTTCCTCTCCAGAACACAGTAGTGAGGAGACTGTGCTTCCTCTCCAGAACACAGTAGTGAGGATACTGTGCTTCCTCAGCAGCTTGGATGACATAAATGGGGTTAGACAAGTATCTATCAGTTCTATCACATAAATGGGGATTTTCTTTTGGTTTTTGAGGATCACACATGTGACCTGTCCTGTTTGCTGCCGTTATTCTGAGCCTACAAACTTAAATGAAACCTCAAAAGCAAACAACTAGGGCCTGAGGTCCTGAGAACAGAAAGTACTTTGAAGCATTTGTAGATGGTGGCTGGGCCAAGAGGTTCAAAGGACCTCGTGCTTCCCCAGATGTGCTGATGACTATGATATGCAAATCATTCTTTTAGTTTTGATCAGCTCTGTTTTGCTGGAGCCCATTCAGAGGTGGGGGCTCATTTCTCTGTTTGAGTGAGACGCTGCTCAGCACACAGGCCCAGATGAACAGGCCTCAGAGGTTGCGGTGAATTCTCCTACCACAGCTTCAACAGGGCATGCTGCTGCCTCCCTCTAACCTTTTACCTTTAACCTTTAACCTTAGCTGTAGTCTAAACTCTAACCCTACAGCAAAACAGCATTTTTAATCTACGTTTATAATTCTACATAAGAATCTTGAAGCTTGTGCATGATGTATGGAAGGAGGCCCACATTACTGTACTTTAATGTTTGTTTAATGTTGTTGTTCCTTTACTATATTCACAATCAACAAATGCAGTGACAGTGTCATGCTAGTAATGTGAAGGCAGAGAATCTGCTCTGCATCTGCTCTATCAGAGGGATCCTCTATTGGATCAGGTGGTCTTGACTCAATGCACTCACTGCACAGTGGAGGGCAGCAGTGGTCCGAGACGCTGCTGAACAGTGCTCACAAAACTCAAAACACATTACGCATTTACCAGGCTGAATGTGATGCACTGTAAGGCAGAACAGTGGAGAAAATCTTTTCAGACATGATCGCAGGGCCCTGGAGACCCGGTCTGCTCTCGGCTGGTGCTCCTCCCACAGACGTGGCTGCAGTACAGACCAATCATCTTCTCCGGAGCCGTCAGATTAGGAAAGTCCCAGAGTGCTCCAGCATGGAGCGCGAGCTTCCCAACAGCCTGCTGTTTATCCGAATCGCCACCATGTTTTTGTCTGGCTCGTAATCTTCATTTGACACTTTAACCTTTAATAGAGGCCTTCATCCTTTCCAGGTTTCATACTCAGAAGCAGATGAGGTCAGTCGAATGCCTGTGTGTTCTTATTCAAAATATAAAGTTGGCATCGTTCACAGCATAGAAAAACATCACGGGCCGTTTGCCTGCTTTTGCTGAAGCATCAGGTGACTGTTTTTGTTGTGTGTGTGTGTGTGTGTGTATGTGTGTGTGGGTGTGTGTGTGCATGGTCTGTTTGGGTGATGTGTTCACTGAATAACGCCCATCTGTGCAGACCCCAGGCAGGTTGTCAGGCATTCATCCAGCATTCATCCAGCATTCATCCAGCATTCATCCAGCATTCATCCATCGGTTGCTGCATCATGACCCCCGAAGAGCTACGCCCCTCAGAGCTCCACACCCCTCACCTCTCTCACACCTCGCTTGTTTGTAGCAGCCTGTGCTGCGAATGGAAACCCTGGGAAAACATCTCCATCTCCAACAGTGAACTACTGAGAGCTGCCGAAATGAAATGGGATCCTCTTACTACTGAGGAAATGAAACTGCAAGGAGAGGAAAGAGAGAAGGGTAGAGAGGCAGCAGGTAGAGAGGGGGGCAGCTGGCAGAAATGTAGGAAATGAGGCAGCAAACAGGCAGCAGACAGAGATGCTGTATACAGAGAGGCAGCAGACAGAGATGCTGTATACTGAGAGGAGGCAGCAGACATGAGGCAACAGACAGCAGTGCTGTAGACAGAGAGGAGGCAGCAGGCAGAAATGCCATAAGCAGAGAGGTAGGTAGAAATAAATAGGAGAATTGGTAGATTTGGTAGACACTTAAAGAAGCAAATCTTGAAAAATGTGCTGTAAGACAGTAAAGGGGCAAACATATGAAGTCCTCAGATAACACCATAAACCCTACCTAAGAAAGATCTAATGGAAATTTGTTTAGGGAAAGGGAATCACTGGAATACTATGCTGGATTACAAACAGACAGGGTTTACGTTACACCCTGCTGTACAGCACTCCCAACATGCAGGCCAAAGGGTTCATTTCTCCAAGCACGCCATCATCATTCCAGCTGTTATTCCAGCATTTCTCACCAACAGTGTTCCAGACCACAGTTGCACTGTTGTATTAGCGATTTTTGTGAATGCAGTTCATCCCAGTTTGGGTTTCCAGGCGCACGAGGCAGTTGGATTCCGGGCGAGCCTAGCATAGGCTAGGGAGCGTTAGCATGGGAAATCCATGCAGGTCAGAACCCAGCTGCGCTTTGGGTGTGAGCTCGGAGAAGGCAGAGAGTCTCAGAGCCATTGACGAGTGGCAGCTAACAAGAGTGACGTGGAAACGGCAGGGTAGCCAGCGTTCACACGGGACCGAGCCAGGCAGGGGCGGACCTCCAGCGCCCAGCCAGGAACATGCTGCAAACATATACAGGCTGCACACGTTTAGGGTAAATGAAACGTTTCCCATAGGGTATCACATCTGCAGAATGGAAGTCCTCACTCTGCAGGCCTTGCTAATGCTGTTATCTCACTGATTTCAGTAGCGTCAGCCACAGTCATGTGAGATTTAGTTTCACTGAACTCAGTTTTAAATGTGATCAACAAAGAACATGGTTGAGGTTGAGTCATATGGTGATAATTCCTGTATGAATGAAGCAAGTGGTGTTATGCTGTTATATTACTATTATTATATCACTAAGACTCAATATTGATTCCAACAAATGTAGCTAATAAAATTAGTGTCAGATGACCTGGAAGATGCTGCAGGAATAAGGGGCTTCACCAAACCTTTATTCCTAATTCCTAATCTTGGTTACAGAGTTTTTCCCAGGGGCACCTCCAGGGTTTCTGGGCTCCATTAACGGATGTCACTATCTTATTGTGAGAGTGCCCGGACAAATCCAGGATGAGTCCGTAGCAGGAAATGGAGGAAAAGATGGAACTGTGCAATTGGGAAACTGTGAGGGTGGAGAACTGTGGAAGATGCAGATGATACATGTAACCGGACACCAAGATGAGACTCTGGGTGGTGGCACTGGAAATATGTCCAATGTGATAATATATACAAAGTGACAAAGCAAAGATCCAACACACTGGAAAACTTCAGGGTGGAAACAGAAATGAATAAACAAACAAACCCACGCTGACTGTACATGGAGTGACTATCTATCCTTGGGGAAAACAAACAACATGCACACTACCTTAACACCCTGACTGTCCAAAAACAAAAAAAAACTCTACACCAGTGCGAAGTACAACCCTGTTCTATACCAGTATGAAGTACAACCCTGCTGTATATCAGTGTGAAGTACAACCCTGCTGTATACCAGTGTGAAGTACAACCCTGCTGTATACCTGTGTGAAGTACAACCCTGCCCTACACCGGTGTGAAGTACAACCCTGCTCTATACCAGTGTGAAGTACAAACAACAAG